>JAFNEN010000992.1:0-108336 GCA_019343175.1 Oedothorax gibbosus | reverse complement strand
CGACTTAGGAACAACAATTTGTCAAACTTTCTATATTTCTCCAGGTGGAGATTTGAAACTGAAAAGCGACTGGGCTCTAAAAGCCGTTGACACCTCCTGCGACGCGAGTGGAGAATGCACGAATGATTCGGACAGCGAGAAGTCGAATTCGGACGTCAACAACAGCGTGGCCTTTTCACAGTCCTTCACAGGTTGGTATTTCAGAGAGTTCACAGGCTTTTTAAGAAATAGGTCCTATACTTTTTGATGCGAAACTTTTATTTCGTAGTATTGAGTCATTTCAATCTCTACTGTATTTGTGATACCTCTTAATCCTAAAAATAACTTACACAATTCCTGTATAATGGAATAGTTACCATGTAGCTCTACTCAGGATTCGTACGCCTCCTGAAATTCCTGAAAAACTCATGAATGTCATTTTTATTTTTTAAGGGACCTTATAACTCCTGAAATTTATGTATCATCTCCTGATATTTCCCCCCTCTCTTGAAAAAATTGACGACATGAATCGTTTTCTCCTTTCTCGTTTGGTTTTCTCCTGTACTTTATCAGGATGTCTACCAAGTCATGAAATTGGAACAAAGGTCACGAAAATTAAAAAATTGCCATAAAAGGCGATTTTTCCCCCAAAAAAAAGGGGTTTGGCTTTTACACCGAAGCCTCAAATTTTCCACAACATTTACACACCTTGTTTCCTTCATTCTCGGTCTACCAAGTCACTATACCAATACAACAATACAAATTTATTTTGCGATACCTCCTGAAATTACATCGCTGCACTCCTGAAAACTCCTGAATTTCACTATCATAGATAGAGTACGAACCCTGTCTACTGTGACGTAAATTCAACCACACTAGACAGAATTATTGGTTACTAGACCACACTAGACCACAACAGAATTATTGAATGGAGAACCTCAAGAAGCTCCTAATGAAAAATTTCACAAGTTTTTTTCAATTTGATAAATAAGGAATTCATATATATTTTCAGTTATAATATATCAATATTTTTGTATATTAATATATATATATATATATATAGATAGATAGATATAGATAGAGATAGATAGATAGATAGATATAGATATAGATAGATAGATAGATAGATAGAGATAGATAGATAGATATAGATAGATATAGATAGATAGAGATAGATAGAGATAGAGATAGATAGAGATAGAGATAGATAGATATATTATCAAAAATTTTTATTAAGTTATAAAATTAATAAAACAAAATTTACTGAAGTGAACATAAAATTAGTGCATTGAAATTTATATGATTGTACTTCCTGATTTTTGGTGGAACTATATCTTCAAATTGTAATGTTGGATTTTTTTCATGAATCTCTAAACAGGTTTCTTTTTTCTGGAATGTAAAATAAGAAATGATTTAAGAAACTCAACCTTTGAATGTTTTGTGACTGTGTCATATAACTGATCAAAAATTGTTGCTTATGCATTTTAATCAGCTACTTTTAAAAAGTAAATCTGTTTCAGTTACTTTATCAAAAAAGTAACTCTAACAAAGTTCTGTTGCATTTACTTGATATAAAAATTATAGTTACATTTAGAAATTTCAATTTACGAGAAAATTTTCACAATGAAACCATCTTACCTTTTTTCAAAGATAACAAAAATTAAAGAAACCTAAGCACAAACAAAGTTTTATAATTAAAATTTTTAATTTTAAATTTTTTAAATTTAATTTTAAAAGAAGTCGCATTTCAAAATTGGCATCCTTTTTAATTTCTTTTGGCAGGAAGCACCAACCGAATAAAAAAAGTTTTCATGACATAGTTCGTTAACGCTAAAAGTAGCTAAGTTACAGTTAATTTCTGAAAAATCTAACGGCGAGATTAGCTATAAAAAAGTAGCTGTTACAAGTAACACATTTGGGCTGGGGCGCCCAGTCGGTTAGGCATTCGCCTAGCATGCGGAAGGTCCCAGGTTCGGGTCCGGGCATCGCCAAAATAACTGCTGACCTATAAAACGGCCAATACCCTCTGAAGAAAAATTGCACTTTAAATATGCTTCTTCTAAGTCCTGATGCCGCGTACGATTTCACCCTTTAAAAATTGCGCTGGGTTGCCTACTCGGGTGTCGGCTCGTCACTTGACTGTGGTTCTAACATACGACGCCTGTCGCCAATAGCCCTCGTGTAGCTCTAGTGCGACGATAATTCAAAACTAAAACTAAACAAGTAACACATTACACCAATCCCTGATTTGTACTAACTAAAAATACTTCTAGGTTCTATCGAGACCGTCATCCCCTCCACCACTGTTGACCCCGCCGTGCGCCTCCGCAACAAGAAACGGAGGCCAAATCGAGGTCGACCTTGGAGTGTGATCGAGTTGAAGAGCATGGCTTTGGCCCCCTCCGTTCCACACTCCACGTCGGAGGGTGCTTTGGACACCCTGCACCGGTCCACGTACATGTGAGTGCATTTCATTGGGCTTTTTTTTTCGTTCAAGAAATATCATGAAGGGGACATGAGTTTCCAAAAACAAAGTTAACTTTCCCGATGTTGCCTATGGAGAAATTGGATAGTGTTTCGCAATGGCATTCAATATTTTCCACTAGGGATGCACCGAATATTCGGTGTTACTATTCGGTATTCGGCCACTTTAGCCGAATATTCAGTTTGGCCGAATAGCTGAACTATTGGGCCAAATAGTGAAATTTAAAAATTTCCAAATTTCTTCAAGTTATCATCTTATAAAATGCCGAAAAATTCCCAAACAGGACTTGTTTTCTTTTATAATAGACTCAAATTCTTAAGTTTTAGTTATTTATAATGTTAAATCAAACTTTACTCAAGTTATATTAAATAAACATGTCTCTTTAAGTTAACAGTTACAATGAGTGGGCTTTAAAAAAACAATAATTACTAATTTTTTCACTAAAAGATAATTTTTTTTTTTAATTGTATAATAATATTGAAAGCCATGTTTTTTTCTTCTGATTTTCATTCTACACCGGATCCACCTACTTCTGTTTTTTTTTTCATACTTCCGTTTTGGTTTTCGTGTTGTGATTTTACCAATTTGCACGTTCTAAAAGGCTTGTTTTAATAACAAACGAGTACTACTTTCTTCCGTGTTGCTTCAATTAAAAATTTAATAGCTATATTGTATTAAAATTATTATTGTGTAATTGTGAACTTATATGTTTATGTTTAATTGAAATTGATGAATAATAAAAACAACTTGCTTAGATCCGACAAAAAATAAAAATTGGTTTAGGTAGACCGAATATTCGGCTTAAACTTAGGCCGAATATTCGATATTCGGCCAAATTTGGTATTCGGTGCATCCATATTTTTCACTGATTGCATCGATCCCCATCGTATGACTGCATTTCACTTTTCTTACAAATACACATTTTTTATATGCTTTGAATGAACAAACAAGCTTTGTCAGTTTTCTGTGATTTCCATCCTTACTTTTTTTTTTATTAATCCAAAGTGTCTTTTAAATGATCTGTTGAAAAAACTTTGCCAGTTCTCTTTTTGCAAACTTGCTTGACCCTCTCGGTATGACACTTTGGTATTTATGCAATTCATAAATGAGCCGTTACCGAAATTATTTGAGAGTTTAAATACAGTAGAGTCCCGCTTATCCGTAAGGTACAGGACCGAAGCACTTTTAATTAATCAAGATTCCGTAGGAATTTTCGGATAATCGGGAATCATCCACTTTACACCTAGAAAAACGCTGGAGAAGAGAAAATTTGGAGTCGGAGTGTTTGCCTCGTTCTTATTGGCCGAAAAGAACATATGAAGTGCTTCCTAATTCCGAGTCTAGCAAATGCAGATACGGAAGCTACAAAAAACTTAGATCAGGCCCTTAGATTCATAGAAGCGCAAGATGAAGCCACTACTTCAGACGTTCTCTTGTTTAAGAGATGGCGGACAGGTCTGCTTTAAAACGAACGAAAATTGAGTAGCAAAAAACCAAAAAAATTACTGCATATTTGGAGAAATAAATCCAACATTGTAAGTACTCATTTATATTTTATGTATTTCTTTATTTATGCGTATGCATTTCATATTTTAGCAAAATAAAAAAAATCCGGAGCTTTTCGGTTAAGCTGAGATTCGGATACACACTAAATTATTAAGACACTTCAATTTTTACATTCGTTCCCATTTCTCATAAACTGCCGTGAAATATGTAAAGTGCTTTTAAGGACAGTGCAATTTTGTAAAAATGTGCAATATTAAATGTTATTGTTTCTGTTTTTTGTGTGCTGGAAACTGGCTTAACCTTTAAACATTGTAAAACCATTTATTTCCCATTGTATTCATTTATAAACTTATTTTTAATTGTTGAAATTTCTATTAAAGTTATGTTGCTGTTATTGTTTTGACAACCAATTTTTTTTAAAAAAACTTTTTTTTCCAGAAGTAGTAGGAGAAAGAAACGATTGTCACTTAGTGACATCTCCAGTCCATGTACTGTTCCATCACCTTCCACTTTGGATGAATCCAAGGTTGGTATTTTTATGGCGATCCAAGGGCTTTTATACCCCACCCATCAAATTATGGAATTGTTTTAGGAGACCTGTAACTGATTTAAGTTTCACTCTTTTTCCTTTATGAAGCTACCTATTGTAGGATATCAAAAATGTCTAAAAAAAATCCCAATGTACCCCCAAATATATTCGATTTATCCAAAGTTCGAGTTATCAAAGTTACCTCCCATTTCTCTCTACTGGCACTTAAGATGGGTCGACATGGTTTAAATGGTTTGATATGTGCTATAATACTATAGTTGTCACCATTTCAATTTTTTAATAGCCAATGTAAACAACAAGAGAAGAATGGGGTAAAAAGCTTTATTAAAACTCACAAAACTAGGGGGCACGCCCCCTTCTCGCTATCGCTCGCCAACCCCGGGAACTGCTTGCGCATACCCTTTGGATCGCTTCGCGATCCAGGCTCGCTTCGCTCGCTCACCGTTCATTGAAATATTTTAGCCTACCCTTAAGGGTTAACCTAAAGGAGCATGTCCGGCATTTTTTTCACCATATGTGGTGACCCCTCCAAATTTGTATTATGGCAGCCATTGGCTACGAAAATCACCACAGATCGAATTTTAAGCGAATAATTATCAAATAGTTCAGTTTTTTTCTATGTATTATTTTTGTATTAGAGAATTTATTTTGCGACTTTCTTTATAAGTTAATCCTGTCAATTTCTTTCATCGTTAAGAAATCTTAAATCGTATTAATATATTTCAAATATTATTAATGATTAATTATAAAAAGAACTCATTTCTTAATTTATTGTTTCGAACTTGCAGCAAACTGTTGAGTTCGGATTTTCTTATTTTGAAATATCGCTACGATCTACGATCGCAAATGCCATGATAATTTTTAATAAGGAAATCTTTCATGTTCTCTCAGCAGACATTTTCAGTTTTGAGTAGCATTTTAAATAATTAAGTAATTATTTGTAGTTATTTCACAGACTTGGCAAACGCTCGGTTTTGTTGTCATTTTGACTTGGCAGCATTTTTCGACTGGCGCCAAAGCTGGACATGGTTCTTTAGGTTAACCGCCTTTAGTGTTCTTTTAAAAAAAACATAATTAAAAATTAGTGCTTATAAATTAATGGTTATCATTGCGAAAGTATGTCGTTGCTTGTGAATAAGATCCATTAGTAAATAAATTGGAAACCGTGGTAGCCGTCAACGCTTAGAAACTATGTTTAAAAACAATTTTAATTTCCCCTTTTTTATTAACAATAGTGTCAGTCGATAGAAATTATAATTTAAATTTTCAAACTTTAAACGTTCCTAATATTATGAATGTTTAAACTTACTGATTCTATCCTAGTTGTTGTTTTTTTAAACTTGATAGTCAATCCTTGTGTTATTTCGTATTGCTTTTCTCAAAAAAATACATTCAATGTTTTTCTGCCGTATCGAACTATGTTTTGTGCATAACATTTATAGTTAATATTTTTCCCTTTTTCGAGAAATTCCTGAAGAAACACTTTTTTGTTGTTTTCAGTCGCCCATTTTGAAATTAGTAGTATTTTTGTTCATTTCGATTGTTGCCATTCCAGAGATAGAAATATAAGCAAATTTGAGCGCTGTATAAGAGTATTATATATAGATTTTGTCTCATTACATATTACTTAGTATACATACCATTTAAATCTCATTTGAAAAAAGCAGTTATTTCTTGTAGTTTGTATTTTCTAAGGGGTTGCTGGCATTCACAAAGTCTCATAATTTTTTAACATAGTTAAATAGGGTGTTGTTTGTAGCTTCGTTGGTCTTCTTCCTTGTTCGGTTGTCTGTACTTTCATTGTTTTGAACTTAATTGTGTTTTTTAAAGGGGAAATCTATCGCAAAAACTTCGACTTGGAAGATGTTTGCATCGAGTTATCGAGACAGTATTTTAAAGAAAAATATAGAAATGATTCAGGACTTGATTAAAAGTTCGAGTTAGCGGATTATTCGACCTATAGTTAGTCGAGTTATGAAGGTTTTTAGACTGTAGTACTAGATTTTAATATTACTCCTTTAGAAATTTCTCTATTTTGTTTATAATGTAATAGTTTTTGAGGAACTTCTTCATCTGTTCATCTTCATCATCATTTCAATACTGTTAATTAACGTTGTTGCTTTTTGTTGTAGTTATGATAATTTCCTGAACGAAAACGTTCATTGTCACTTATGTTAATATTCCAACTGTTATGTTTGTGTCATAACTTGGTGGATTATATGTTTAAAAAAAATGAATTTCATGTGTTGCAGACCCTTTTGTCTGAAACCAACAGCCTCGTGACCACGACTGAAGACCAGGCATCCATTTCTGATCAGGCATGGGATGAATATCAGGTGAGTTACAGTTAAGATATCAGATATGGTTTCCGATCTTTAAAAAGTTGAAACCTATTAAAATAAAAACATCTATTTAAATAAAAACCTTTATTTAGATAAAACGTGTATTTAAATAAAAACCTTTATTTAGATAAAAACATGTATTTAGATAAAAAAACATGTATTTAAATAGTTTTATTACTTTAATTTTATTCCCTTTTTAAGTCCTAAATCATGTTGTGAATGAACACTTTACTCAAAATATTTTTCATACAAATCAATGTTATTAAATACTTTTAGTGTTTATTTATTAAGAGTTTTTACTTATAGTGTTATTATTAAATGTTGTTGGATCTGACCAAGTCATTATTAAAGTTATTATTAAAAAAGTTTAGTTATTATTAAAAAATTAGTCATCATAAATTATTTACTGTACATATGGTCAGCGATAGATTTTTTTAAAGTGTTAAAATATTTAACAAAAGTACGGTTGAAATTTTAACTAATTTTTCTTGGGAATATCATTTACATTTATTAACTGTTCTGATAAGAGATTTTTAATTTAATTCATTAACCCACTGAGCATTAGACGCTGCTTTTTCCTTATTTTTTGCGCCAGTCTTTCTTATAATAACCTTAAATTTAAAAATTATATAACACATTTTTATTCATAATATACTTTTTTCATTTGTAAATGTTTGTAAGATCATCTCCTTAGAAATGAAGCCGATTCTGATTTTTTTTAATACAAACATGTTATTTAAAACTAGCAAATTTATACCCCATTCTTCGCATGGACTAAAAAAAATATAAAAACGATCCAAGTATATGTAATTTAATTTGCTATAGGATAATAAGCTTTGCCTTTGTTCCTGTTCATTATAAAGAATAAAATCCTGTTACTTATATTGCTTTAAAAATCAAAAATAAAAATACATCACTATAAAATGTACATCTTCATATCACAAAAATCTTCCTCAATGTGAACTTACTTTCATCGCAATTTTCCTGATAAATTCAAAATGAACCATAATTGTATAACAATGTTATTGCACGTCAAACCCTCCATTCTGGTTTTAAAAAAAAAAAAAAAAACATTTAGCTCATTGGCACGTTCAATTATTTTTCAAATCATTAATTTAGTTTCTGAAGGTATTGGCAAGAAAATAAAAGCATTTTCAATTTTAATTAATTTTTGTGTTCATTTTAATTTCTTCTGTCGAATGGCAACACGAAAGGGGAAAAATGATCGGATTTGAGCGATATTGGTGTATTTTTTTCATAAAATTATAATTTTCTCTAAAAATGGAACAAATGTGAAATTATATAAATACAGGCCTCAGGTGCACACGTTGGTATTAAAGGGAATCTATCTTAAAAGTTTCGAATTTCTGAGGGCAGTATAAGTAGGTCTTTTACGATCCACAGACATACAGACACACACTCTTTTATTATTATAGATAAATTAAATTTAAAATTTACACAGTTAAAACAACCATATACAATTGGCCATTTCCAGACTGTTAGGATGTTATAACTCAATTATGCTTTATTTAAAATAAAAAAATTGCAACATAAGGAAGATAACCTAACCTTTATCCCAGTCATGTTTCTAAAGCACCTATGACTCAATATCTTTGCTCTGTGTCTTTAAAGATTTTGCCTATTGTCAAAAAATTTGAATTTTGTCTTTCCAGGATCCCCCATACCTGAGCGAGCCCTACTCTGAGCAAACTATTGACGAGGACGAGGTGCGCAGGTTGCTCAATTTTGGAGACGACTACCGAGCCACGCTTGGAAGTGTCTCGGACGGCTCGTCTGTGAGCCTCAGGCCCACCAGGCACAGGAGTCACAGGAGAGTGTCCAAGGTTAGTATGAAGCATAATTGGAAAGTTACTTTTAAAAAGTAACTCTGTTACAGTTACTTAATTTGAAATGCAACTAGTTACAGTTACTTATTATGAACTAATTGCAGTTACTTTTAGACATTTCAAGTTATAAGAAAAATTGTAATTTAGCCATCTCAACTTAGAAGTAACGGAGAAGTAACAAAGTTAGCCGAAACGTTACTTCTTTACCGCTAAAAGTAACTAGTTGTAGTTACTTTTTGAAAAATCTAACAGCGTTACTTATTCCTTACACAAAAAAAGTAACTGTTACAAGTAACGAATGACTCCAATCCCTGGTATCAAGTCTCTGACTGTGAAAGAAATAATCCTGGTGTGAAGTTGTTCATTTTTTTAAAAACCAAAAATTAGTTTCCACATCTTAAAAATATTCCTGAAGAGCTCCTAAATTTGAAAATTTTTTTAGGGGCTCCTAATTTTCATCTACCAAAAAGGGCCTAATTTTTATGAAAAAGCTTTAAAAATTCCAAGTTCCACTTTTGTATTTTGCTGTATTCCTTTAAAAAAAAAGTAGTGAAAAACACTTGGAAATACCAATCATGATTTCTATTAATTTGTACTGTAGGTGGTACTTTGTATAGTGCTATTTTTTCCTTGAAAAATCCCTTAATTCTATGTCAAAAGGTTTGAGTGGAAACTAAGAAATAGTCATGTTGTGGAGTTAAAGTAACTCTTTGGCGCACAAGTCACTTTAATGTGTGATTACTCTGACAGATGGGGAAATATCCCTTATCGTATTGTTTGTTAGAAAGCCTAAAAATGTTTTTTTAAACCAGTTATTTCGACAAAAGTGATTTAAATATGCTTTACGGTAAATTAACATGATTCAGGTCATCTCACGTACAAAATCACTGCTTTATTGAAAAATCATTTGTGCAGGGTTGCTATGATTTTACCCAACCCGAAAAAACCCACTTGAAAAAAAACATCAAAAAACCCAAGTGGGCAATTGAACTTAAAATTGCCTTCACTGAAAATTAAAAAAAGTAAAAGCTTTTTATACTTCCAAAAAATATACGTTTCCTATCATTTTTAATTAATATTTTAGTATTATTCTTAACATATTTTTACATATTTGTACCTTCAATATTTGAAATGCATTTGCAAATTTAAATTCATACTAATTATTTAAGAATTAAATCTAACAAATACATTTTTTAAAATTCTAATTTAAATTTCTATCGTTACAATATTCCGGATTATATAATTTTACACATACACAAACAAACAATACTCGGTTCGAGACAATACATTTATAAATTTAAATATATCTAACTATATGCTAATTGTTCTAATTTAAATTACATCTTTCCTGATATCTCTCAAGATGTTCTGTTCTCTAGTGCGACACAAACTAACCTTACCTAACCAAGATGTTCTGTTTTAAAAATTGTAATGTACAGATAAATAGTTAAAACTTCTTTCAATAAATCACAAAATCCTGAAAAACGCATCCAAAATACTGAAAAAACACCAAAAACGCAAGTGGGTTGGGTTTTTCATGAAAAAACACGGGTTTTTAACAACCCTGCATTTGTGCCACTTTATTTTTGTTCAATAAAATGGATGATTTTATGGCAAGATTAACTCACTAAGAAGTTTCCTTTTTTTTTACTACATTCTCTTGTAAAATTGAATTTCGAAAGATCATGTTTTTAAAGGATTCGTTTTACTGCTGTAAGGGAAGATTTCAAATTGAACTGATAAAAAAATATCCAACTTGTCCTATATAAATATAACTCCCTCGTTTTGTGTATTAATTCAGGGTGGTCCTGGAAATCAGGGAATTCTCAGGGAACTTTTTAATTCTGGAAATATCAGGGAATTCTCATGGAACTTTTTAATTCTGGAAATATCAGGAAATTCTCAGGGAATTTTTCACATTGTGTAAAATATCGGGGAATTTTTTCAATTTTGGATTACTTAAACAACAGGTTTAGGTTGTACTTGTGATCACTACGAACGGACACTTGATCAAAAGAAAATATTCTGGTTGGTCCGATTTGCCTGAAGGACCAATCTTGGAGGAAGGATGCATATCTCTCACGAATCATGTTATAACATGATGCTCTGATCACGTGGTTCCTCTATACTCTATTCCGATTTTCGGAAAAGTTAGGTAGGTTAACCCATAATCCGGAAAATCTTAAGTCCCGCGATGTCTGGATTCAATTTTCTGTACTGCATTGAATTGTGTGTATTGTATATTTTCTAGGTAATTGGTAAAATCAGGGAATTTTTTGTGAAAGTATCAGGGAAATCATGGAAATATCAGGGAACTTTTTTTTCTAGGATTTTGTTACCACCCCAGGGGTCCATCCAGAGCTAAATTGGGGCCGTTTAGCGGCCCCTTCACAAAATTACTATCGTTAAAAACGGCCCCTTCACAAAATTACGATTGCTGAAAACGGCCTCTTCACAAAATTACGACGGCCTCTCAGTTCACAAAATTGATGAATAACAGCGAGTTAAACTTTTCTATTTTTTTAAAAGTGTATCAGAATCTTTAAAATTGTCTAGAAATTAATTGTGATCAACTGAAATCCTAATTTTGTTTACGTCATTAACAAATCTATAAACTTAATCACCGTTAAATCGATTGTCAATGTCTTGCGCCTGATGGAAGGTTAATCCGAAAATTTTAAATAGCAAAAAAAATCACAAAAATACAAAGTTTTCACAAAATTACTTCACAAATTCACAAAAAAAGGACCCTGTAAAAAGAACCTGGATGGACCCCTGCACCCTGTCATTTTTTTTTTGTTGCATACCAAATTCAGCTTTATGTTATTACTCATGTTACGCATGTCAGAATAATGCAGCAAATTCGCAAAGGAAAACGTGTCATGTAAATGCCTTTAAATTGTGTCTGCCATAAATCCATGAATGCTTCGTTCCCAGAGTGGCGGGGGCAGCCACCAGTCCTCAGACACCAACTCTGACTTTGAGGATTTCCAGAATATTCTGGAAACGAGCGGACGCACCTTGCTGTTTGTGCAACACTCTATGGAAGAAGGGGCCACAGCATCCAAACACGTAAGACACTTCTATTATTAATTAACTTCTATTACTATAAAATATCTATAAATACTTTTATAATATTAGTTTGGGCTAGGGATGCACCGAATACCAAATTTGGCCGAATAACAAATATTCGGCCAAAGTCTAAGCCGAATATTCGGCTTGCCTAAACCAATTTTTATTTTTGGTCGGATCTAAGTAAGTTGTATTTATTATTCATCAATTTCAATTAAACATAAACATATAAGTACACAATCACACAATAATTTTAATGCAATATAGCTATTAAATTTTTAATTGAAGCTACACAGAATAAAGTAGTACTCGTTTGTTATTAAAACAAGCCTTTTAGAACGTGTAAAGTGGTAAAATCACAACACAAAAACGAAAGTATGAAAACAAAAACAGAAGTAGGTGGATCCATCATTTTTCACCCAGAGATTAGAATTTTATAGTTTTCACCTAGCATTACAGAATCTTACTATTTTACCCATTACATTCTCTTCAGCAACTTGTGCTTTGAGTACATATCCAAAGTTGAAGAGAATGTAATGTGTAATACCAAGCAAATAGGAAAAAGGTGCTTTTTTACAACTTGCGTGTCAAGGGGCATGACTAATACTATTTTCACGGCCAACACCCTAAAAAAAATGTACCCGAGATCGCCACAAAACCGGGGTAAGGGGCAACAAAATTACAGTGTTTACGCACCAAAACGCTTACGGCTATTCATACAGTCTGTAATTGAGATATTTGTTTCATAAACCCGAAGACTGCAATGCTAGAATGAAAATCAAAAAAAATAATAAAACCATGGCTTACAATATTATTATAACATTAATTTTAAAAAAAATCTTTTAGTGAAAAAATTACAATTGTGATTAATCATTGTTTTTTTTAAAGCCCACTCATTGTAACTGTTAACTTAAAGAGACATGTTTATTTAATATAACTTGAGTAAAGCTTGATTTAACATTATAAATAACTAAAACTTAAGAATTTGAGTCTATTATAAAAGAAAACAAGTCCTGTTTGGAAATTTTTAAATTTCACTATTCGGCCAAACCGACTATTCGGCTAGAGTGGCCGAATACCGAATAGTAACCGAATATTCAGTGCATCCCTAGTTTGGGACAATTGACTGTTAATTTATATTTATCGTTATATGAAACTTACTTTCTCTTGGGTTAAAGTATTTTACTCTCTTAGCTGGATGTAGCTGGCAGTTTTGCTACAAAGTTGGTTGCATACATTATTCTGCAATTTATTGCAATTTTATGTGAAAATCTTGTATCTTAATTACCAAACACACTTCTCTTGTTGGAATTTTGTGCTAGTTACTTATTGAAATTGGTTATTTGGAGCTGATTGAATGTTAATTTAGTAAGCTATAGGAAAATGTGACGGCTTAATGTATTGAGTGATACTCTCTTAAGGATGTAGTGGTGCTACAAAGTTAATTACAAAAATTATTCTAAAGTTAGTTTTATTGACAGGTGAAAAACATTTCCTAAAATGCCAAAATGTTTTTTAAAATTAGGCCAAAAAATATTAATCAATTCTAAAAATGTTTTAACAAACTGTGCATAAAAGTGAATGTTGAACATTTAATGCAGCATACATAATACTGATTGTTAAGGAAATGTAGTTTTTTTTTTTAAATTCTATCAACCATTAAAAAATATCTGCATTCCTATTAAAGTTTTATGTTTTGGGGACGTACATAAATTATGTCACGCAACATTTTGACTTTTTTTACCCCTCCCTCCCCCTATGTCACGCTGCGTCATGTTTGATCGAACCCCTCCCCCTAAAATTGTGTCACGTTGTTGTACTCCCCCCCCCCCTCAAGAAAAGTAAATTTTAATATTTCTCTTTGTTTCTGAAATTTGAAAAAAAATGCATATTTATATATTTTTTAAAAGATTAACTTGAAAAGTAAAAAGTGCAATTTATCTTGGTGACATAATTTATTCAGAGGATTAGAGGAATACACCGACATTGTATTTACATTTCCGTTGTCCAAGGACTAACTATAGCCATTCGCTAAAGTCTTCTAAAAAAGGAGGTCTGGGTGTATTCGGATCTGTTTAGTTCTGGTCTTTTAGTGTTTGTCCAGGTAGCTGCTATAGTCATTTGATTGGTCAAAATAATGTCGCAATTTAGAGTGTCACGAAGTACCGTTACGAAAAGGTCTGTAAAATATAGGAGACTAATAATGCCAGCGTTGTGGCAGATAATAATCTCCCCATCCTCTTTCTGAAATAAAGTGTTTCTTGTGATAAAAAAAATTCAGATTTTGTTCAAAAACTTGTTATGTAATACAGATTTTCTTGCAAAAGTGAAATTTTCCGAATCGTTACGTCACGTGAGCGATTACCCTTCCCCCCTCCTTGTCACGATCCGTCACGTTGGCGCATACCCCTCCTTCTGAGCGTGACGTAATTTATGTACGTCCCCTTTCCATCTAAATTGTATATTTTGCTGTAAAGATGCATTTATTCTATGTGAATTTTTTACATCTTTTTATTTGGTTAAATCTGTTGTGCATATGATTATAAAACACAATGTATAAAATTCATGAAAAATTATTTTTTTGCACTTTTTTTAAATAAAATTTAATTTTAATCACCAGTTGCATTTAACAATTTTATTCCAACAAAAACTAATTTGTTTTTCAGGCTGAACTCATTGCCACCACGCAGACAAACCTGTGTCTGTTGAAAGAAATAGCTGCTGCCAGATGCGAGCTCGAATCTGTCTCCAAAGAAGATGTCCAAAAGCTCCAAGGTGAATATTCACATCATTCCTCTAATATTACAAAAGAAACAAAATTAATACAAAAAAATACAGTGCATGTAATAATTTGTCCAGGGACTGTATATATTTCTTTGAGTTTCTTAAAATACAAGCACCTTCTATTCAATCCAGGTCTCATCAATGAATTTGAAGAGCTGCAGTCCAAACTACTCGCTGCCAAGAGCAACAACAACACCAAAGAAGGCACAAACGAAACCCAAGAGATCAGCGACGCTTTGGAGGCTTTAAAGGGGCAGCTGGGAAACTTGGAGGAAAATGCCAAATCGGCTATTGGGACAGCCCATTCGCTCGACCAACTAAATGCCAATATTAAGGAGTTGCAGGTAAGCGATTGTTTGAAATCGTGTTTAGTGTTGTGATGGTACAATTTTGTTATTCAGCAGCCAATCTTGAATCCTTTTTGATGCATTTTTTTCTTGCCAATAGTGTATTTGTTTCTAACAAATAAGAATAACTTAAGTGATTTTAGGACTGCTGAATGATTGCGATTATATGATCACAGCAATGGTTTTTAAAATGTAGGATCGGTGAAGATTTCTAATTTTAAGATAAATATTTTTCTTGGAAACCACGATAGAAAAAAGTTAGTATTGAATTTTTTTTAAAAAAAGTGTAGTCGCGAAAACTGTGACTAAATTTAATTTTTTATACAAAATTTTAAAAAAAACTGGTCGCATTTTGCGACTGTGAATTTCGAACCCTGCTTAAGATGTGTGTCTCCCCCACAGTGTGCCTTGTCGCAACTCCAAGACATGAAGGCCACTGTGCTTCAGGCGAGCGCCAGAGTGCTACGCCTGGCTGCCGGTGGCTCCCTCAGGGAGAGTGCGACTCAACTCTACCAACGGTGGGAGGAAGTCTATGAGCTGTGAGTTGCCTGTTTTTGGGATCATTTAATTTTTCTTTCGTAATGGAAATGAAATACAGTAACCCCTCGCTTATCATATCGCGCTTTGTATCATGTCTCCCAATTTCCCCCTGTTTTTTTCAATGGGTACTTCCTTAATATAAATAATAAACTTCCGTTCTTTGATATTTGCCGGAAAACAGGTTTTATGAGAAAAATCAAAACAGCCTACTTTAGATGGATTTTTTAATCGAAATGACTGAAATGCCTCTAGTATGCCTGTGCAATTATGTGTATAGTAATTAATAAGTCCTTTCTAAATTTTTGTTTCTTTTTTAGAGTACATAGTTATATTATTTAAAATCATTTAGTTTTATCTTTCAAATACACTGTGCTTTAGTTTAAAAACTGTTTTGATACCATAAATACATCTTAAGTATAATATTTATCAAGTCGCTCGTTGTATCGCGGTTTTATTATTGTCTCCCGGGAAGCGGGATATAACGAGGGGTTGCTGTATATTGGAATGTTTTGGAATTGTTTCTGAATGTTGTCAAAAGACTATAAATACTTTATAAAAAATATTTAGCCTGGCTTCTAAAACAAAAGTTTGAATTTTTACTTAACCCTCTGTTGGATAAGCAAATTGACCTAAAGTGTATACTTGTTTTCACTGCTTCACAATTAAAATTTTCAAGTGAATTTAATTTCTTGCATTAAAAAAATATATAAAATTTAATAAAATTATTGAATTAATAAATTGTTAAAAATGATGTGTGTTGCTGGAAAACCTGACAGTCAGTTGAGGGGGTTCATCTGAATGTTTGTATCTCTCATTCATATGTAAGGCTGTATAGGAAGCAAGACAATTAATCAATATAATATAACCGTTACCATAAGTTATAGTTTGAAATTTTAATAGGTTTTTTTGCTTGCATTTCCTTTTTTTTTATGAGTGTCTTAATAAATGGTTGGCTCTACATTTAATTGTATTGCTTAAAAAAAGATGCATTTTTTAATTAATATTTTTATTTTTTAAAGCGCATCTCAAAAACTTTCAAACTTGATAAAATGACAGATTTTAAATGGGATAGAAATGTTTGTTAGAAAAACTGACACTCTCTAAAAATGAGTTCATATTCAAGTTTAAAATGAATAACTATGGATCGAAAATGAATGAATTCATGATAATTGTCTGAAAATGAATAGTTAAACAAATTATAAACTGCCTTAAGATTTCTTATTTTTGTTATTATTGAAGTGACTTGGAGATACAATCAGATTTTGCTGAAAAGTTTTGATTCTGTTCTCCCATATCCTCTAACACTTTTCCACACTTCTTCAGTAATTGCACACAGCTCACCATACTACAGACGCTGCAATCATCTTGGGGGAAGCCGACGGAAGAGGAACTAGAAGAATCTCTTGAAACAACTGTTGAGTGGCAACCGCCAACACCGGTGGACATTACTCCTACCAAGGCAGAGGTAACGATCAGAGTCGGTTTTTCCCCCGTCCAAAACTAATATTTCACACCCCAGCGGGAAATACCTCAACTTTCAGTCTGAGAAAAAAGAAGAAACTTTATTTTTTTTAAAAAACAGAATGTATTGGTTGCCCGGGCCCTTCCAGACAACACATAAAATTATACAATCGAAATTATCAAGGAAAATTAAAAGCATCATTTCAGATTATACTCGAACAAAAGGGGAACAAAACAAAACAAAAAAATATATAACAAAACAAAACCTAACAAAAACTCTTCTTCTTAACCCTTTCAGTCCCAATGACAATTTGGCATCATCATTTTAGAATTTTTTTTCTGATCGTCTATAGACATTTATGATATGGAAAATCGCATCATTCGATTCTTCAAACTTTTTTCTATTAGAAAATATTTTTTATTTATCCCAATAGATGTCAGCCCTATTATTTTTTTAAAAATTATGATCAGAAACATGATGCCAAATGGCATCACTGGGACTGAAAAATGGGGAATACATTAAAATGGGAAATACATTTCTTTCTGAGATATACCTGATCTTGGAAATTCTTTTTAATTAATTAAAAAGTTTTATAAAAGTAAACATCGGTTTTTCCTTTTTGTTTACATCCCATAAGCTTTGTATTCTGTCTGTCATTGCAATTATGCCACTATCTGTGTGGGGGATCCCTAGTTAAGCTCGCGCTTTTTAATCCCCTTTATCACAACTATAGCCGTTATAGTTGGCTAAAGCCTAGTAAAGGGGTTTGTTTTTATTTCTACATTTAGTAGACATAACTCGATAATTATTTATCCTATACAATATTTTAATGCATATTTACCACAGACAATATTTTAATAATTATTTATGTTTATGCAAATAGGAACACTTAAATAATAAACAAAAGTACATGACTATTATTACTATATTCGTTAAATAATTGAGGAAGATTTTTCAATTTTTAAATATCTTAGAGCCATGATAAATATTTATTAAAATTCAAAATTGAAAATTATTTTAATTAATCTCATTAAATAATAGTTAGTAATTAATTGTTTCAATAATTAGGTTTTTCCCAGACGTGAAAAACAAAAAATTTCGCAGGACGATGAATACCGGTTTTTACCATGGTATTTACTGGGGATGGTAAAAACCATGCCAACCCTGGTAAAAAATAACTTTTAATTTAAAGAGGGTTCATGCTTCAACTGGTAATGTAGAAAAGTGTTGAAACGTCATAAACATGGGTAATTTCTAAGGTCAACAATTGAAATCTATATATTATTTCTTTACAGTATTTGTACAGTCCTTAAAAGTCTAAAAACTCCTAATTAAAAAAAATGAATTCAAGGAGTTATTTTAAGATTTTGGTCTCAGAAAATCCTTACTGTGTGTTAAGTTCAGTGTTTCAAATGCAATTTTTTTTACTTTGTTTTAACTAAAAATTTTAAGTACAATAGAATTACAGATCAAAGAAAATAAATTTTATAAAATGGTTAAGTCATTTAAATTAATTCATTATTTGAGAGGTTATACATACTGTTATTGAGTAATCTTCTTCTTTCTTTATCAAGAGTATGAAATTTATTTTATTTTATCTTTTTTTTTCTATGGCAATCCACATATTATATAATTTTCATAAATTCTATTAGTCTATTAACCTATTTAAGAAATATAGTTTTTCTCTTGAAGAAATTTTTATTTCAGTTTTTTTTTTATTAAAAAATACTATGTCAAATATAAATAAGAATTTTCATGCATAGAAAATGATGGGCAATTTCCTTTGTTTTCTATTTGATAACACAATAACCTAATTAAATATATTTTTGCAGTTATGTGTTGAAAACTACATTCCTCGTTTCACTCGGTTTTACGAGTTCAGCTGGTTTTGAAGCAATTTTATTTGCAGAAATTTAAAGGGAAATATTGTATTGGAATTTTAAATTGTAAATCTTTTAAAATAAGTTGGGATATTTGTTATTTAATTTAAAATTATTTTAATAATCAATTCTTTTTCTTTCCACATGTATTGTAGATGTGTGTGGAAATGCAACACCTGAGCTTGGGTGCCCTAGTGCAGGCGTGCGAAACCCACAACCCACTTCTGGAAATGGAGACACGAAAGGTGGCAACATCTACCTTGAAAGAGTCCCTGCACACTATCAGGTAAGGCCTTTTGCATTAATTTTAAAGCTTTATATGAGTAAAACTATCAAAGTTTTCAATCTCCAGGGTTCGTACGCCTCCTGAATTTCATTTTTTGTTTCTAAGGGCCCTTATAACTCTTGAAATGTGTGTTTCATCTCCTGATATTTTTTTACCCTCTCCTGAATTTTGTTTTTGACAACCCAAATCGTTTTTCTCCTTTCTCTGCCGTTTTCCTACCATACGTTATTCGGAATAAGTCTGTGCATTTGTAGTAGAAATATAGAGTTCAGACATTATGATAAAAGTTTGTCCCAGAATGCACCCAACAACTCTTTAGAAGATTGTTTTCTTCTGTTTCATCAAACATATTATTTCCTCCTATAACATCTTTCCCCTTTTTGATTTTAAATATAATTTGTATTTTGTATTTATATATTTTTAAATATAACTTGTATTTATATTAAACTATTTCGGACTTTAATCCCAATATTCCTCTCTTTAGTTCCGGCGACCCTAAAAAAAAGAAAAGACCACCCTCCATGTGGCGCATCTTCCTGGCCTCCTTCCCCTTCCAGCTCTTACTGCTCCTTATGCTCGCCCTGGCGAGCTACACCGAGCCCCAGTGTTGCGAGCACGCCAACAACTTCGATTTCTACTCGCTGAAACTGCGCTACCTAGAGGGGCCCCCTCCAGTTTGAAACCCATGCTATGGTACCTTTATTGAAAATGCTTTAAAAAGCAAGTTTCCGTCAAAAGTTGGGAATGAGAACTTTGAGTGAGTTTGAAAGTGTACCTGCTTGGAAAGTTGCTTTTTCTCGCAAAGTTTTCGATAGGTAACTTTGAGTGCTGTGAGTGAGTGTGAAGTTGTCTTAGAAAGCACATTTCTTGTGAGTTTCAAATGGGAACTTTGAGTGTTGTTCTCAAGTGAGATTGAAACAAATATTTCCTGTGAAGTGAGAATGTTGGAAGTGTTTGGGACGTACAGTAAAAGCCCATTTTGTCCTTATTGGTTAGATGCAGACGGATTTTTATGTAATTTTAATTAAAGGTATGGATATTGTTTAAGGAGAAATAGAAGCACGGATTTTTAAACTGAAGTCTTTTCCCTGTGTTAATACTAATGAGAAAAGTAATTTTCTAAGCCACATTTCTGACCTGTATTGAATATTTATACAGATGGTTTTTTTTATATGATAAATGTAGCTGGCCTTGAAGTGTTTAATTCAACTTTTTGAAATGGGTTTGAATATATTTTTTTTTAATTTTGAATAATTTTACAACAAAGTATTCAAACCCATTTCAAAATAGAGTAGTAGTGTACCAGCTACATTTATCAGATAACAAGAAACCTTAGTAAAAATATTCAATGCAGCCAGAGAAATTTGGTTTAGAAAATTCTTTGTGTTTTTTCTATTCTCTATGTGTTAGGATTAACACAAAGAAAACTTAGTTTTAAAGAAATGGCTACCCCTGAACTAAGCATTTTTTTTCATTATAATAAATTTTATCCAGATTTGGCACAAAATTGCGATTTTGGTCAAAATATCATGGGGCTTTGACAGCCTTATTTTTACAAGCCATTTTTTTAATTCCAAATTCTAGTTCTACTTTTATTTGATCAATTCGGCTTTCTTGTCATGAATATCAAAAATGAGCTTTTACTGTTCGTGTCCGTGTCTGATGCGATCAAAAAAGTGTTTTATAACTTCCGTTCTTTCTATGTGTGATTCTTTTTTGATAAGTAGTATGAAAGGATTGTGTTCCAATCTGTATTCCTCTTTCGTGTGATAGTTGTGTGATAATTTTGTATGTTTCTTATTTATGCCTTTTCCTTTAGCATCTAAAAGTTTCGTTACATTTTTATCATCTAAAAAAGTTTAGAAATGTATCTAAGCTGAAACATATCTACATTTATGTGTGTTCTGTTGAGGACGCAAGTACAATCTACGTGTGGATTGTAGAATTTGAGTTCTTCATGTTATCGCTTTTAAAGCAATTTTTTATAACAACGTGCAAAAAGTTCACTTTTTTTATATCGTATTCATTCATAAATCGTTGAAAAAATGGCACTTTACGTGCTTACGTCACAGACAGTGCCGAAAGTAGTACTTTCGGCACTAGTGTGGTAAAGTAAATAACAGTATCTGATTGATAGAAAAACAAAATGATGTCATGAATATCTCCATGGAAACTAAATGATGTCATGAAACTCACTTATTTCTATTGGTTCATTACTTTTGCATTTTCTAATATCTCCATGGAAACTACAAGTACTACAAAAATACTATTTTGATTCAAAATAGAAAATTATTTTACAACTTTTCTTTTACTACTTTGCATTTTCGAATATCGCCATGGAAACTAAATGATGTCATGAAAATCACTCATTGGTAGAAATACTTTTTTGCACGTTATTATAAAAAATATTGTAAGCAAGCACGTGCCAAATAATACTTTATTAAGCTCTTGTCATTATTTCACTCGCTTAATAAAGTATTATTTTCGGCACTAGTTGCTTTAATAACTTTTTTATTCAAGATGCTTTCATGAATACTTTTCACATTTATTTGTGTAAAGCATGTCTTATGGAAATTGGGAGCATTATTGGTGTTTGAATTGCAAAAATGCATGAAATCGTACCTTGGCACTGTACTTTCTTGTTGTATATTGCCAGAGTGGTCAATGCTCATATAATCGTCAAGCACCAAACCTGGCTTACAGGTTTTAAAAGGACGCATTATGATTTTTTTTGTTGCAATCGCTGTAACAATCAGAATTCCGAAATTAGGTAACATTAATTTGGAATGTAATTTTTGCGCTTTAGTCACAACCAGTGACTGAACTTGAAAGTTAGGTATAAAGACTGCAAAAAAACACTGTATGTACTAGTCTTGCTCTTATTAAAGACTTCACACACAGAATAAGAAATATGAATTCGGTTTCGAATTTAAATATTGCCCAAATCCTTAATAACCATTTTTTTTAAATTAAAAAAAAAATTATCCAACCCCACATTTTTATACAATACTAATTGATAAATAGTTGAATTATTAAAATTAAATAATTTAATTGAGATATATATAAATGTTTTAAACATTGTTTAAATTGTTGATGTGTTATAAAAATTGCTTATTCAGCAACACATTTGATAAAAAATATGAGCTTGTCTGATGCATTTTAAGGATTCGGAAACTAATGTAGTATTAAACTAATTCGTACAGATAATATGATAAATATATGTATGAATTTATTAAATTGAAAAGATGTTTTGAAATTTTAAATTATTTCTATCTATTTGAGATGCTTCTTCAAAGCTAATGTGTATATTGTCTTTACTTTAAATTTTATTGCTTTAATTTATTTGTTTTAAGAAATTATGTAACCTAATATTTTAGAGTATGAAAATTATTTTCTGCATATATGTTTATATATTATTTAACTATGCATTGTATAGATATTTATTTTTAATTTATTCGCAGGGATATGCAAATATGTGTGTATTGCGTTGCAAAAAAAAACATATTATTTGTTTGTTTATCTTTTAGCATTATGAGATTTGGCATCTAATTAAAATTGTGAATTTTTCTTACCTAATTTTAGCTATATTTTCAAAACTTTTATAATTAATTATATGTATTTTCTAAGTGCTTTATTGTTCAAATTCTTTTTGGCGCTACTCTAGAAACTTTTTAATTTTAAACTTTTTTACTTTTCGGTGTGTTCTATGTACAAAGGTGCTGGCTTGTGAAATAAGTGTGATAAAAAAGTGTATTTGTATTTCCCGACTTGACAACTGTTGCTTCAACATAAGTGCTTTTTCACTGAATTATTATGCAAATACCAAGGATTTTTCCACCCTGCAATAATGGCTATGCCACTTATATTCAGAAAATATCATCAACCTTATGCGCATGATACACGAGAAGATTTCTTGATGCTGTTTTGCTCTAGATCAGTGGTTCCCAACCTTTTCTGGACCATCGCCTCGCATTTTAGGTTGATTAACATCCATCGCCCCCTTTTAATTTTCATGTTATGTCTAATTATAATTTCAGTTAAAGTGTAACTATAAAACAGTTTTATAACACTTTCTACCGTTTATAAAAACAACCAAAGAAGCTTTATCTGGTCATTTTCAAATAAAATAGAAAAAACATAAAACATATATTTTTAACATATTTTTAAAGAACAAAAGTGAAATAATTAACTAAGATATTTTTACTGGTTTCTAGAAAATTTAAGAGAGTTGAATGTAAAAATTGGCTGGTTTGGTTATGGTTGGAGAATGGTTTTACTGTACGAAGGTACAACATTATTTTAATTCCCCCCCCCCCCTTTGAATACTCATCGCCCCCTGATACACTCAAGTATTTTTTCCGCCCCTTGATAACACAAATCGAGTCACTTGGGGCGATACCCCGGGGAACCGGTGCTCTAGATGCTGTTTTCTTCATGAAACTTCTCATGTCTGTTAGATATAGGGAAAATATTGAGGAAAATTGGTTTTAATGGGATTTGAATGTCTGAATCGTTAAAATTTGTTCAGGCTAATTGGAAAAATCTAATACTTAAGTAAAAAAATACTTAAAAAAACAAATACTTAACTTAAATCTCAATTTCGCTTTTAAAGTATTAATACTTTAAAAGCAAAATTGAGATTTAAGTATTTGTTTTTTTAAGTATTTTTTTATATAAGTATTGGTTTATTTAATGCCACAATCTTGCAATTGGTTAAATTGGTGTAATTTAATTTAAATTATTTAATTGACTCTTGACTTAAATTTTCAAATAAATGTGGGTAAGTTTGAAATGAATGTGTTTTAGAAAATAATAGTTTTTTACAAGAATTGGAAGCAACAGCTGTCAAGTACAATTTTATAGCAACATATTCACGATATTTAAAATGGTGAAGTGTTTTTTTTTTAAAAATATATTTTACTTTCCATGTTTTAAATTGAGTTTTCTTTGATTTTTATATTTAGTCAGAGTTGCTGAAATTTGCAGCTATTTTAGTTTGTTTTTATTTGTAGTGTGTTGTGAAAATTGAGCAATATTATTTTTTGTTTTGAAAAGTTTTTTTTTTGTGTGTGCCAAATTAAGTATTCTGGAAAGAATAGTTAGTAATTTTTATGTTTTTAAAAGGTGTTAACCTTAAAATACTTAAGGTATTTAGTAGGGATGCACCGAATACCAAATTTGGCCGAATAACGAATATTCGGCCTACCTAAGCAAATTTTTATTTTTTGTCGGATCTAAGTAAGTTGTATTTATTATTCATCAATTTCAATTAAACATAAACATATAATTACACAATCACACAATAATTTTAATACAATATAGCTATTCAATTTTTAATTGAAGCAACACAGAATAAAGTAGTACTCGTTTGTTAAACAAGCCTTTTAGAAAGTGTAAATTGGTAAAATCACAACACGAAAATGGAAGTATGAAAACAAAAACAGAAGTAGGTGTAGAATAAAAATAGAAAATAAACATGCTACAATATTGAAAAATAAAATATTATAGAATTTTAGTATTATAAATAAAAACAAGTCCTATTTAAATTTTTACTATTATATATTAAGATGATAACTTGAGAAATTATATATTTTATATATATTTCATATATAATATTAATATTGTAACGAATTTCGGCTAAAGTGGACCGAATACCGAAAATTCGGTGCATCCCTAGTATTTAGTAATTACCTCCAGCTATTGTAATCATGTGTTGTTTTATGTTATAATATGCAACTCGTAGCATTACAGAATAATACAACAGCACAACAGTGTTGAGAAGCGGAAGCAGTTGTTTTACAAGAAGTTTTTTACCGTTTTTTTTCTTACTTACAAATCATTACATTTATCTTTTCAAGTCCATTTTTAATTCATAGTACTGTTTTTTTTTATCAAATACTTCAACTGTCATAAGGTAACTTTTTTAAGCATTTTTAAACATTTTACAAAATATTTCTGTGATTGCATTTTTTTTGGATCTAATTTTTGTTGTTTAAACACCATCTAGCGTACAACTGCCATTTTATTCCAAAACGATAAGTTTCTTTTTTGACTTTCCAAGTTAAAAACTTCAAGGAATTCAACCAATTTTGTTTTCTGATTTTTTTTATGCTTCTGTGAAAAACAACTTTTAAAAAACCCAAGTAGTACCATGACGTCATATTTGAGGTTTATAATCTATGTTTAGTTTTTTACCTTTAGTGGTTTTGCATTTGTAACACTCCAATTTACTTTTATTGTTATAAAAGCATGTAAATATTGACAACATTTTTTAGGAATAAAAAATCATGCCCTTGAAAGTCGGAAATTTTCAAATGTGAAAAGGTGATGATCAAATAACATCTTTATACAGGGTTCGTACGCCTCCTGAAAAACTCCTAAATTTCATATTTTTTTTTTTCTAAGGGCCCTTATAACTTCTGAAATTTGTATCTAAACTCCTGATATTTTGTTCCCCTTCTGAAATTTTTTGTTACAACACGAATCGTTTTTCTCCTTTTTCTGTGGTTTTTCTCCTTTTTCTGTGGTTTTTCTCCTGTACTTTATTCGGAATAGTACTCATTTTAGTGCGAGAATGAGCTGCACATGCGCAGTGGAAAAATAGAGTTTAGACATTGTGATAATAGTTAATGCTCCAGAATGAACCGCACCACTTTTTAAAAGATTTTTTTTTTTGGTTCTGTTTCATCATTTGAAGTGCAGTGAAGTCACTAGATTAATACGATTATAAACAAACATGTTCAATTTTATTCCTCGTTACCTCCTGAATTTATGTTGCTGCACTCCTGAAAAACTCCTTAGAAACTCTTGAATTTCACTATCATAGGTAGACAGGGTTCCCACGGTCCTTGAAAATCCTTGAAAAGTACTTGAATTTAATTTGATTAACTCGGGGCCCCGGAAAGTACTTGAAAAATGCGCGAAGTCCTTGAAAAGTCCTTGAATTTTTTTTTTAAGTGAAAGAGTGGGAACCCTGGTAGAGTATGAACCCTGTTATAACTTCATTGTGCAACCATCATTAGGTTCTTGTTTATCTTCATATTGGTGTTTCTTTTTTTATTACGAGTGTTCATTCTTTGATTTGATCATATATCTTATTTAAGCGCATCTATTTGATATAATATTGCATGTATTTCATGTTTGGAAACATGTATTGTTTGATGTGTCACCACTAGTTGTAAAGGTGCATGTATATTGGATATAATATGATGTATTTTTTTAAACATTCATGTGAGTAACAAAAATGACTAATATTTTAACAAATTTCAGTAATTCCAGAATAGATTAATATAAAAACTATGAAATAAACGTATGTATTGTAGTACACGGGTGGTTACAGAACCTGGAAATCAGGGAACTTTTTAATTCTGGAAATATCAGGGAATTCTCAGGGAAATTTTCAAATTTTGCTAAATATCGGGGAATATTTCCATTTGGGATTATTTAAACAGTAGGTTTAGGTTGTTCTTGCGATCACTATTCTAGCGGACACTTCTTGATCAAAAGAAAATATTCTGGTTGTTCCGATTGGCCTGAACCTTCCTATCATTTGCAGAGGCAAAAAACTGTCAATTATTATCAAACGCCAAATATGCTCCTAAAACGGTTGCGTTGGCTGCTCCTCGGGTGTCGGCTCGTCACTTGACTGTGGTTCTAAATTACGACGCCCGTCGCCAATAGCCCTCGTGTAGCTCTAGTATGGCAATAGTTCAAACTAAACCAAACAGTATTTGTAGTATCATGGAATTTTTTTTGAAAGTATCAGGGAAATCATGGAAATACTAGGGAACTTTTTTTTAAGGATTTTGATTACCACCCTGAGTACATGTCAACATATGTAGGCCCTTAAATTTTTAATTTGATTTACAAAGTGTTAAACAATTTTTTAGTTTGTTTTAACGAGGTATTTTTATTAAAAAGTATTTTTGATTTGCATTCTATTAAATATACAATGAATTATTCCTACATGACTATTAATTTTTTTAAAAAAAATTTCATTTATTTTAAAATATTAAAATAGTCATTAAAAATATTTTTCTTTCTGGTTGAAAAATCTAAGTTATAATTTGTTTATCCTCGGATTAGGCGAGGTTGACTCAGCCTTTCATCCCTTGAGTGGGTCGATAAAATGGGTACCAAGCATGCTTGGGAACTAAACACTGGGTGTTCCTCGTGAGGCTGACCACCTTACCGAGACATATGCCTAGCACCCCAGAGCCCTAGGTCACGAAAGCTGAAATGGGCATGGCAGGCCTTGGCCCAGTAATGGGCTGTTGCGCCGAGGAGTTTAGTTTTTTATAATTTGTTTAATCAATTACTATGTCTTTTGTAGAATTATTTTTCAATGCATTTAAAGAAAATATTTTCTAATACAGGTCTGAAAAGTGAAATGTCTCATCTGTACCTCATGTTGTTGGAATTGTAAGAATAATCAATTTTATCATGCAAATCTTCGGCTGAATTTGTGTCAAAACTCAAATATTTCATTTGTTTTAGAACTAGTTTTAATATTGAAAAGCTTAAAAAAGAGATGGGTAGAGTTTGTCTTATGTGTTATCAAAACAACCTTGGTAACATAGTATTCATATAAACTCTTATTTAATTTAACTCTAAATGAGGAAGAAATAAAAATTATGTTCAGTAATGAACTTACAAAAATATTATTAAAAGCAAAAAAAATTTTATTAATGCGTTTGAATGTATTTTTTTGAATGTATTTTTTTTAAATAAAAATATATTCAAATCGAGGAAAATAATTTTTAAAAAATCTAAGAATTTTTAAATTGTAATTTGTTACTTTAAAATTATTGATTTAGTTCAATGAATGTTAGTCACAAATAATAATGTTCCACTTTAGACTCCGTTAACTTAGTTCCCGGTGGGTAAGGATCGAATGTCCATCTTTGACAGTGCTTGATCGCGGTTTTAAATTACAGGCGTAATTTGGCTGTGTTACACTCTTAAAACAAAAGACTGAAATTCACTCCAATAGGAGAAGTGCATTTTCGGCACCGGAAAGGAGTGAAAATTAACTCAGACTGAGTTAAAAAAAACCGCTCGTTTTAAGAGTGTAGGACGCAGATTGTTTTCTTTTATTTCTTTTACCCACTCCGAAAAAGAGTGAAATTCACTCCTATAGGAGAAGTGCATTTTCGGCATGGAAAGGAGTGGAAATTAACTCAGACTGAGTTAAAATCGCTCGTTTGTTTTAAGAGTGTAGAGCCCCTTGGAGGTTAGAAAAAGACTGCCGGAAACGTTCAACCTAACCTGTCACTAGCTATTCAATAATTCGAATCCTTAGTTTATCATGGCGTAAGGTATAATATGCAGTGAAAGTGAATTCGTTTTGCGTACACCAAGGTTGTTGTGATAACGCATAAATCGCCACTTAATTTATTTAAACTAGTCTATTTTATTTAATGAGAAGTTTAAAAGTCGTCCTTTTTATAACGTTTTAAAAAAGGGTTATTTTTTAAATCAATCTAGTCTTCGCAACGGTGAGATTATTAAAGGAAGGAAAAAGAAGGCTGACATAATTGTTCGGTATTTTTAATATAAAAAGATTTTGTATTTCTTGTTGTTAACATCTAGACATTTTTATTGAAAAAGGGACAATCTAGAACCAAAGAAACTATTGTAATTGGAGAAAATAAAGGACAAACTTTCTAAACTTGCATTTCTTTCTTGTGTACTTTTTTTTTAAATTCTGTATTCTGTTACACTGCATTAAATTTTAGAGTGTTAAATTGCATTTGAATTAAGGGTAGTAGACATAATCTATACTAAATAACTCGGAATACTTTTTTTCAGGCTGAGTTGTATGCCAGCTGAGGTGTTGACTTCGTCACTTTAACGAGGTTTAAAATTACGAGACCTGTATTGTTGGTGTTAATTTCATAAAGTGATCGGACACTTTAACCCTTTCAGTCCCAGTGATGCCATTTGGCATCATCATGTTTCTGATCATAATTCGAAAAAAGTAATAGGGCTGACATCTATTTATTAGGATTAATAAAAAATATTTTCTAATAGAAAAAAGTTTGAAGAATCGAATGATGCGCTTTTTGATATCATAAATGGTTATAGACGATCAGAAAAAAACTTCTAAAATGATGATGCCAAATTGTCATTGGAACTGAAAGGGTTAAAACACTGTAGGTTTTGGGGGTTTAAATAGCCTATGAGAGCTCAGTTGTGGGGATTTCACAGACATTAAGATCCTCTATTTTGGCTTAAATCTGAAAAACAAAAAGTAGGTTTGTAACAGAATCTGTCACTTAACCTGCTTCCACACAACAGTTGTGTTTAACAGGTAAAAAGGCGCCAAACACAGCATTAATTCTATATTAAAATTTTTATGCTAAATTTGGCTAGTTTCATTTAAATTTTTATTTCGAAAATTTAATAATTATTACTTATCGTTTGCAAAAATTAATCTATATTTTAAAGAATAAATATGTAATATTCCACGCTTTTAAATAGAATGAAAATATTTCATATCAACATACGAAGAATCTCTTAGTGAAATATATCTGACGTCATTTCAAACGGATCGATGTCGCAAAAATAAATTTATTTTAATTTATTGTCTAAAACAATTAAAGTTTCTCGAGCAGTTGTTGCGAATGGCAATGGTGATTAAATTCTAATAAAATGGCTTCCTATGCTTTTTAAATAAACATTCAATTTTGCAGTTTTTTATACATAATTGAAGTGCTTCGAATTCTTTTCTGAAATTTTCAATGTATTCTAATTTCGATGCGCTGAATTTTTTTGACGTATCACACTTGTCCGTAGCATTTGTAGTTTGGGCTATGAAAGTGGGTGACGGACAAACAGACGGACTGAACGATTATAATACCTTCCACTTTTTACGTTATAAACGTAGTGTGGAAGCTAAAATCCAGGTAAGTAAAGCTGTTTATACTTTTAAATATAGTTATATGTAAATGTTGCATACATTTTTATTAAACAATGAAAAAACAAGTTCTGAAAGAACTAAAATAACCTACTTTATTTTTACTTTAATAATATAAAACCTTTAAGACTTTTGGATAAAAAGTACACTATAGGTTTGTCATATCTTTCAAACAAAAAAGAATTTTGAAACTAGGACTGTTAGAAGGGGGTTTCAGATAAAAGAGAGGGGCGGTCGAATCTCCCGTGCATGGGAGATCAAATATCGAGGTATTTCTCCTCTCAAAACGAGGAAAATTGAGCTAAATTTAAGTCGTTTCTTTTGAGTTAAATATGGCAGACATCTCATAGTGAATCGATCAAAAAAACATAGTTGAAATATACGTAGTTATTTCTTTAACAGTTTCCATCTATTTCGGTTATTTTGGAACTACCAAATCGCAGAAGAAAAAAAAAATTTGCCACAGCAAAAAAAAAATCTTACAAGGGTACTAAATATATGCAACTATCTATTTTTTTAAAAAAAATTCTTAAAAATTATTAAAATGTATCTACGGTTCATAAGTTGAATACTCAGTACAAGAACGAAGGAGGTAAATATCGAATAGCTCCTACAAAATATAATACGGCAACTTTTTTAAAATATTAAACTATACACTGTGGTTTTCTCAGTTTAAAAAGCGAAAGCAGCGGTCAAACAATGGACTGGCTCCGCCTTTCTGTATCCATTGTTATCCGCGTTCGCCGTGTTCATTGGCCAGCATCCACGACGGCACCGCCTCTTTTGTATTCTAACCACGTCCCAATTGAAGAGAAGCTTCGACATCAATCCCACTTTACCGGAACTGAAGCATACTTCCGGATTTTTATAAATGACCAAAGAAGTTAATAATTCATTCCCAAAACTTTTTTAATTTTTGTTTATTTTGAGCTGATTTCTTAGAACTGAAATAAGAGCGGAAACCCTATTTAAACATTGCGGAAAAAGAGTTACAAAAATAAACCAGGTGACGGACTTGTCAAATGTATCGGGTTTACTTATCAAATTTGCATTTGTTTACGAAACAAAATTAAATTTTAAAAAGTTGTTTTTTTCTAATTAGGTTTGATCGATTATATATTTCATGTAATTAAATTACTATTTAGTAATAAAAAATTTAGATTTATTTAAAAAAATATATCATATTTGAAAGCATTTGTCGAAAATTCTGCGCAAAATGTTTTAAAATCACGTGACATGCAACCAGAAACATTATCCCATGCTGGTTAGGGTGGATATTGTAAGGTAAGGTAAGGTAATCGTTTCCGGCTGCCTATTTCTAGCCTCCTTCAGGAGCTTTAACACAGCCAATAACGCCTCGTAATTAGAACCTGGTCAAGTGACGAGGTCGACACCTGAGCGGGCACCCAACGGAACTTCGAGCGACATCGTACGCTAACGCCGTCGGACTTTGGACTCACAGATTTAACGAGAACGTCTGTCCCTGTGTACTCGGCCATCCGTGATGAGGATTTATACTATTTCCAGCACAGATCCGATTTATAGGATGACTGGCAGTAGGTGGGATTCGAACCCCCGCACTCCTGAGAAGGTTGAATCTCTAGGCTGATGCCCTAACCACTCGGCCACGGACTGGCCGTGGATATTGTGCAGCAACTTATATGGTTAAAAATATGATGCCTATAAGCCTTTTGCAAGAATTCAGGAATTTAAATAGTGCAACTGATAGTTTAGGGACAAACCAACCGAATAGTTCTGCATAAATTTTGAACGATTTATACGTGATAATTAATGTTCAAAATTCGTGTCCATCGTCCATAGATACCCCATTATGTCCATTCTGGAATTGGCAGTAGTTAACGAGAATCAGTAATGAAATGTTCGCTCTTCAGCGCCAAACGTCCTAAAATCCCTTGGCGGAAATTACGAAGACGTGACTTCGGTCCAATTCCTGTTAAATTTAGAAAATCTAATCGATGATTGTCTGTCCATTTCTGGCTTTGTTTAGCGTTAAACCAAAGAGTTCTATAGTAGGGTAGAGACTGAACCTGGCAACAGCACCATGGACCAACACGGAGACAATATATAGGGTGGCACGTGGGGCCCGATGGCCGAGTGGTTTGGATCGCAGTCCATAACGCTGGCAGTCCGCGCGCTGTAACAGGTGCGGGTTCGATTCCCGCCTTTGCCCTGGGTGTACTTCCTTTCTCAGTATCAAAATTATAAATTAACTAGCACTTTTGCCACTCTATTCGGGCTCCGTAATGAGCCATGGCTGCCGATGGCAGCTCAGTACGAGTCGTTCCTCTACCCTACTATAGAACTCTTTGGTTGTAACACATCTAAATCGCAACATTATGATGCTGACATTGCTGTGGCCCTTTCGTGGCCGAGTGGTTAGGGCATCAGCCTACAGATTTAACCTTCTCTAGAGTGCGGGGGTTCGAATCCCACCTACTGCCAGTCATCCTATAAATCGGATATGTGCTGGAAATAATAGAAAATCCTCAATTCATCACGGATATAGGCCCGAGTACACTGGGACAGAAGTGCTCGTTAAATCTGTGGAGTCCAAAGTCCCGAAGGCGTTAGCGTACGATGTCGCTCGAAGTTCCGTTGGGTGCCCGATCAGGTGTCGACCTCGTCACTTGACCAGGGTTCTAAATTACGAGGCGTTATTGGCAGTGTTAAAGCTCCTATAGGAGGCTAGAGGCAACCGGAAACGATTACATAACATTATGACATTGCTGCCATATAGGATGGTGACCGGCCTCGTAATTTTAAACAATGGTCAAGTAACGAGGTCAGGCCGACACCTGAATGAGTATCCAACCCAACCTTGTAGCATCATCGTATGACTGCGTCAATATTAATGTCAAACAAACCAAAATGGAGATTTGTTCGTTAAGTTTTTTTAAAAAAAACTTCACCGTGTGGAGGAAGTGCACGTTTTGCGTGCTTCAAAACCCGACACCACGTACGATGTCGCTCCTAAAAATTGCGTTGGGTGCGCAGGTGACTGCTCGTCACTTGACTGGGGTTATAAATTACTACACCCATTGCCTTCGTGTAGGTCTACTGCGGCGGTATTTCAACTCGACCAATGGGCATATTTCAAGTCGTGACAACAGTTTCAGCGGTAATGTTTTCATTTTTGGTTCTTCTGGAATTATGTTTGTTTTGAACAAAAAACGGATTTTTTATGTGATAATTGTAGCTGACTTACACGTCTCTATCTTCCCACTTTTTGAAATTGGTTCGAATATATATATTTAATTTTCGAAAAAAAATTTTGCACAAAATATTCGAAGCAATTTCAAAAAGTGGTTAGGTAGAGTACCTGTAAGTTATCTACATTTATTATTACAAAGAAAAAAGTTTTGTGAAAATAGTATTCATTACAGCTGAAGAAATGTGACAGAGAAAATAGTAGTTTTCCCATTGGATTAGGGGCTGGGGAGCCCAGTCGGTTAGGCGCTCGCCTAGCATGCGAAAAGGTTCGTTCCAGGTTCGGGTCCGGGCATCGCCAAAATAACTGCCGACCTATAAACGGCCCGTGCAGCCCAAACATTTCCGACGAATAATACCTCGTATAGAGGAAGTGCACGTTAAAATACGCTCCAAAGTCCCAACGCTGCGTACGATGTCGCCCTTGACGGTTGCGTTAGGTGCCAACTCAGGTGTCGGCTCGTCACTTGATTGTGGTTCTAAAATACGACGCCCGTCGCCAATATCCCTGGTGTAGCTCTAGTGCGACGATATTCAAACTAAACTAAACCCATTGGATTAACACTGAGGCACTTGAGTTTGGAGACCTGCGGTCCAGCGCGCCCATTCCCCCTTCTGCTACTGAATTAGTTACATTTTTGCCGTTGAGTTAGTTCAGATTCGCCTTTTGATTGCGGCATTCATTTAACCAACCAATCCACATGATGAATGATCCAAGACATGCCTGAACGACTGACAGAGATTTTTGGCTAAATGAATTATTGTCCGTTGATGAGAAAACCATTCGTCTTGTCTTCAACTCTTCATGCACGTACGACCCTATAGAAAAGTAAGAGATATTTATGTGTGCTTTCGGAAATCTTTTGTCGAATCATTTTGGGCAGTGGTTGCTTTCATGCGTTTTGTTTGGTATTTATATTGAGAATTTCTTTATAGAAATATTTGGAGTGAAAGGAATTGTAAGAGGATAGATTTATTTAATTGGGTATTGAGAATGTCTGTTAAGAATTCGTTTTGTGGTCTGTTTGAATGAATTTAGAACTACCCTATACATTCGATGTGTTTTTAGTGAGCGTGATAAAAAGGTGATAGCTATCAAGTTCGTGTTCGTTGAATACTGATACCTTATATTGATATGGAAATACATTGTTGTCATAGATTTTTTGACTAAATTTCTACGCCAACGTGCTATTAAACCAACACACGTCCTCTTTAAAAATCTGTTGGAAGTCCTGATGCCGTGGTACGATGTCGCTACAAGGTTGCGTTGGTTGCCATCCCAGGTAAGGACCTCGCCACTTGAGCACATTCCCAAATAACATCGCCGATAGGCCTCGTGTAGCTCTAGTGCGACGTTCATCCCAAACTAACATCATAAACGGGGAGAGGACAAAACAGCCTTTTTTTTTCATGAAGAGAACTTCTCCCAAAGGGACTCCGAAATAACAATCGAACATAAGAATTTCCCCGACAGACACAACGTTCTAAAATAGTCCGGATATTGTCGTCATTGGATGCAGTCCCGCTTCTTTCCAATTTGAAGAGTGAGTGCGGGGACTTTTATACCTTTCCGGGAGTCGAACGCAAGACCACTTAAAAGTGATCAATTATGAACGCGCATCTCCCTATGTTATCCTCGATGTCGGATCTCTCTGGGCTGTGATGGTTGTTTATGGTCAACAAGTATATTTTGTTTGAGTTATTTTTCCGAGTGACGTGCATTTAACCCATTGGGGGCTGGAGAGCTCAGTCGGTTAGGCATTCACCTAGCATGCGAAAGGTCCCAGGTTCGGGTCCGGGCATCGCCAAAGCAACTGCCGACCTATAAACGGACCGTGCAGCCAAAAATGTCCGACGAATAATACTCCGTGTAGAGGGAATGCACGTTAAATATCCTTCAAAGTCCTACCGCTGCGTACGACGTCGCCCTTAACAGTTGCGTTGGGTGCCTACTCAGGTGTCGGCTCGTCACTTGACGCCCGACGCCAATAGCCCTCGTGTAGCTCTAGTGCGACGATAATTCAAACTAAACTAAACTTAACCCATTAGAGATGGTTGGCGAGAAAAATTTTCACGCTAAAAATGAGCTTTACTCTTAAGTTTACCTAAACCAAATATAAGATAAATGAAAATTCTTGATAATGATCATGGAAGACCAGTATCCTGAACAATTTGTGTAACTAACATTAAGTTAAACGAAACACGAATTTAAAAAAAAACTTCAAAGCTAATTCTTTTATTCGGAAATGAAGGTATGAATGGTGTTCATAAAGTCGTAGTGTATGGATTAAATAAGCAATCTCTTTAACGGTTTTCAACTGCAATAAGTTATGGCCTACTCAACTTATAGTTGGCCACAGAAGCTCTTCGTGACTCACCCTATCTGCCCGAATCGTAATATCAACTTTTCCGAAAAAAATTAAGAAACCTATTCGCACAAGGCCATCTATAGTTAAACTCATAGTTTCCTTGCACAGAAGCCACGACCATGGGCGGAGCTATAAAACGCGCGGAGCAATCAGATAAAGACAAAATAAAACGGGTGACATTTTCTCTTCACCTGATTGCTCCGCGCGTTTTATAGCTCCGCCCATGGTCGTGGCTTCTGTGCAAGGAAACTATGAGTTTAACTATATATATTTCTGGTTCCGAACAGATTTCGTTCCTCTCTTTTTGAACAGTAGAAGATAACCCGACCCGGACGGATAGTGGACGTCCGGTTCGCCGTGAATAAGCAGTAAGACGGAACGATATTAAATTAAGGGCCCTTTTTTGTTAGCTGTGTCAATCAAAAGAATAATCTTATGAGAAACCACACTAAGAAAATAACTATTTGTTCTCGGCTTGTTATTTTGAATGCCGAGATTTGGTCTCTTCTTTGATTGATCTAAATAACAGGTAAACTATAAAAGTAAATTGTTTTTTCTATCCCATCCCGATATTGAATACGAAAAATGTTCAATGTATAGAAAAAAGAGGAAAGGGATCGGAAAAATATTTATGGATAGTTTTCTTGTGCTGAAAGCTGCAAGGTAGAGATTGTAATATTTCATGGATCCATGCAAAGCATAAGTAAATAAAAAATGCTATTGGTTTCCATCCGCATCGGTAAAGTTTTTTCTTATACTTTCAATCGGTATAAAATATTTATTTTAAGTAATTATATTTTGTGCGTCTAAAGTAATAATTGAACTCTTTTGTCATTAAAGAGCATGAAGCGTTGTATATTAAATATATTGTATATTAAAGAGCATGAATTGAGCAGTGTTTGCAAGAAAATAGTTTTTTAAAGTTTGTCCTGATCATGAAGAGATAGTCTTAGCAGATTTAAATATAATAAAAAAAAACGTAGCTCAAAATTACAAGACGCATCTTTCATAGTTTATCCTCTTCATTCTCGAAAAAAACACCGATGCGTATATTATTTTTATTAACATATTTTTCAAAGGATTATAAATTTAAAAGTATGCTTTACAAGAGTAATATTTAAAACAAGCGTTTTATTTGGTGGTACGTTTTGAGAGGTAAAAATACGCATTTTTTGTTTGCTATGAATAAACAAGCTCTGACATTTTTTTGCGATCAAAAGTCCATTAGAACTTTTTTTAAATTCAAAAATCTTGTAAATTAACCGCTGCCAAAACTTTTTTGTAAGACCTCCGAAATCTGCCTGAACCAGTTGATAGGAAATTTTGTAGTACAATTAATAAATCATCTGCTTCAGTATCGATATCTATGATTGGTTGGTTGGTTGGTTGGTAGACATATATATTCAGGTTTGTGTGCTTGGTCAGCGACCCGCTTATAAACCTTCGTCAAGTAAGACAGACACAACAGACAACACACACACATAATGGATCCATCTATTTTTAGAGACAGAGGCCAACTAGAGGATCCCAGAATTGGCTTGTCACCCCCAGAGGTATTGATTTGGTATGGGAACTTAGAGGACTTTCGGACCCAACAGATTTAACGAGCACGTACTCCGCATATACTCGGTAGGTCTTGAGTGGTACCGGGACTCGATCGCAGGACCTTACGATCCGAGACGAGACGCTGACCACTAGGCTCACTACGGCCCTAGTCATGAAACTGAATGTAATGTAAAGTAATCGTTTCCGGCTGCCTATTTCTATCCTCCTTCAGGAGCTTTAACACAGCCAATTACGCCTCGTAATTTAGAACCCTGGTCAAGTGACGAGGTCGACACCTGTGCGGGCACCCTACGGAACTTCGAGCGACATCGTACGCTAACGCCGTCGGGACTTTCGACTCCACAGATTTAACGAGCACGTATATTGCAGTGTACTCGTGCACCCCGGTCATTTTAAGAGGATTTTTTTTCTACTAGCACGAATACGTCTATAGTATGGGGTTAGGATAAGGACAGAACCCCAAGAACCTTCTCCTCGGTGAGAGGCTCGTCGCTTTTACCTCTCGGCCACCGGGGGGGGGGGGGGGGCAAAGCTGGAATATCCTACTTATAATAGTAAAGGTAGGTAGGGTAGGTACACATATATTCCTGCTTGTGTGCTTGATCAGAGATCCGCTTATACGCCTTCATCAAGTAAGACAGACACAGCAAGAATTTTTACTGTCACAGAGAAAGGAAGTACACCCAGGGCGAAGGCGATAATCGAACCCGCACCCGTTACAGCGTGCAGACTGCTAGCGTAATGGTCTGCGATGCAAACCACTCGGCCATCCGGGCCCCCCTAACGGTAGTGGTAATAAGAAAAATTGTAAAATGTAGTCGTGAAGTGATTGCCACAAAGGTTCACGTATCTGTACCTCTGGAGCCAAAAAGTTAATGTATGTCGCTCTTGAGTGACGTTTTCTCCCTAAACCAAACTCAAAGAGCTATGAACCATTATCTCCAATGTGCAAATCAGCACTGTTTGGGACTGCAACCAATACCATGTAGACGAGGAGATCCAAGAACTAAGCAACAAAGTGGGGCCCGGATGGCCTAGTGGGTTGGATCGCAGCCCATTACGCTAACAGCCTGCGTGCTGTAACGGGTGCGGGTTCGATTCCCGCCTTTGCCGTGGGTGTACCTTCTTTCTCTGTGTCAGTAAAAATTCTATCTGTGTCAGTCTTACTTGAAGGTTTATAAGTGGGTCTCTGATCAAGCACACAAACCGGAATATATATGTACCAACCAACCAACCTAAGCAGCAAAGTGTTATATTAGTAGACCGATTTGGAGTTATTGACTCATGATAGCATGATTCTTCTTATCCTAAAGAAAATACGAGAACTAGTAACGAGCGATGAGTGCTCATAATTACAAAATCGGTCCACTAATAAGACGTTAGACCAGCTTAGTTATTCGGCCTTCAAATCTAGGTGCGGTATAGCTTCAACCCAAGTATGTCTTACCGCTGGAGCGAACAAGTGATATGAGTGACGTTCTTCCACCTAATCCACCCTCAAAGAGCTCCAATGAGTCAATCAAATCGGCACTGCTTGGGACTGCACCCCCCCCCCCCCCCTCGTAAACGGAGCAATCACGCAAATCGCAACCCTCTCCTCACCCCCCTCATCTCAAACGATTTTCGGCCGGCAACAAACCGGTGCAAACGATCCGCGCAGCGCCCCCTCTCGCCCCAACTCTTCTCTCTTCTCTCTTTCTTCTTCTCTCGATCACGGGGGAAGTCCAGATGTCTTTCATCCTGACGAGAATGTGACGTGAAAGTGACGTGACGGATTGGCACGGGTGAATTGACACTTCTTCGACAGCAAATTTGTTTATGTAGATGATTCAGAAGCTGACTCATAGAAGTTATAATTTGTCGCTCTTCTGCTTTCTTTTTCAACTTTTTTTTTTCTGCAACGTTTAAAGAAAAATGACGTGAAAGTGACGGATTGGCACGGAGGATGGACACCATCTTGTCATAAAGTGGTTTTTATGGAAGATTTAGAAGCTGACTCGTAGAAGTCGTTTTGTCGCTTTGGTCACAATTTTTTTTCCCTAGCATTGTTTTGAATTTAAAGAAAAATGACGAATTTATGACGGGATTGTGACGCATTGCATGGGTGATTGACACCACCACGACAGAAAAGCTATTTATATGCATTGTTTGGAAGCTGACTTGTATCAAAGTTATTCTGTCGCTTTCGTCACAATTTTTTTTCTAGCATTGTTTCGGATCTGAAGAAAAAATGACGAATTTATGACGGGATTGTGACGGATTGCTTATTGAAAAATTTTGTAGAGTTTGTGTATGTGGCGCAATAAGGTGTCGCGATAGTTGCACAAGAAGTTATTCTGATATAAAGTATAATTTCAATATTCGAATGATTGAGATATGAAGACATGAATCTGTGTTTAAGCGACTAATTCCGAACTTTGAAACGATATTTTTTTCTTAAAGTTTATCAAAAGTTTCGTCGACGAAAATGAAAATTGCCTTGAGAATGTCTGACTTAGTCTTCAATTAACGAACTAACCACAACAACAAAAAAAAAACACTTAAAAAATACGAATATAAAACATATTGTTTCCGCAAAGGCCTTACCGTGAGAAACGGTTTTGAAGCGTACATTTTAAAGATATTTTTCTATTTTCGAGAATTTTTTTTAAAAAAGATAACCTTTGAAATTTTTTCTCAAAAGGCGAAGGAAACTAGAGTAGCGAAAAAACTAAAATTTAATTTCTTGTTTTGCACTCCTTACTAGCATTTAAAAAAAGTCGCCAAAAAATATAATATTAAAAAAATTATATAATACTTTTGCCCATCTATATATTGTAGTTATAATGTAAATGTTTAAAAAATATTAGAGAAAGTTAGTGCTAATTCATCGAGAAACCACGTGTGTGTGTTTAGGTCTTCATCGATTGGTCGTTTCTAAAATCGAACTACTTTTTGATTCCACGTGTTTGGAAAAGAGTTCGATTGCCAGATCGGATATTTACGCTTGAGAAACAAACCTTTATTATCCTGCATTTGCTGTATGCTGAAACGCCTATATGCATGCTATTGTAATGTCACGAAATTTAGTAAATTAAAATAGCGATATATATATATATATATATATAGTAATAATCGGCGTGTTTCAGATGACGTAGCTTTCATTCTTACACTTATTTCTATCGGCGCTCCGATTGGTGCTCCATTACCACGTGACACCGATTTATCAATCATAACTCGAGAAAGAGTTAATTTTCATTCAGAATATCTGTTGCCACTCATGACCTTAAACATGCCCATTGAAACAACTATGAAATATTTTTGCATAATATTTCCAGAAATTTAAGAACAAGCTATTTGTCATTTATAGAGATTTCAGCAAAATATTTTAAATCTTTTGAATTTATATTTCGAAATATATTACTGTTTTTCGGCTCAATCCAACAGCCCTCGTGTAGCTGTAATGCGACACTTATTATTCAACCCAACTCAACTTTCGGCTTAGTAATAATTCATTCCACATGGGCGTATATTCTAACAAAGCTCTTGACAGACTACAGTCGAACAACCAAACACTATAGTTTTTATTATAAGAAAATATTTATTAACTGTAACTATATAAGAGTTAAATATGACAACAAATGTTTTCTTCTGGTGAGTGGAGAATGGTTGAGAAGTGATTTTCATGGAATATTTTGTGAATTTTTATGAAATCTATCTAGTTTAGAATTGTGTATTTTTATTCGCTAGAAAATGTGATGTGACTTTGAATTGTGTGGAAAGTAGATTATACAAGAATGAAGGTTAGTTAGGTTAGGTTGAAGGTTATCAAAATTCGAAGAAGTTTACTTAATCAAATTTCGAATAATGATATGCTAATTGCTATGCTTATTGGATTTTAGCGCAATAAAACTTTTTATGATAAATTCTTATCATAGTTATGCCAGTTAAAAGGAATGACTTTTAGTTGATCAAAAAGTTTTGTAAACATATCTTCCTATGTTTATTGACTATTTAACTTTCCTTATTTAAAGAAATATTAAATACAAAGGAAGAAATTATTTAAATAGAGATTTCCAGTTGGCATTCACTTACGGTTTTGTAAATGAGTACAAATACTTTTTAAAAGATTATGATCTTGTTTCTAATTCGTTACCAATACTTATTTGGTAAGTCGAACATGCTTTCTAAAAGGAGTTTTGGAGTTAATTAATTCAGGGTCTTGCATTTCGGATCTGTGATTTTTCAGCAGTCCTGTGATTTTTCAATTGAAAACAACTAGTTTGTGGAATAGACTGTGATTTTTGGTTAAGCGTTAATTTATTTTGTGGAAGAATAATTTATAAGTAATATACAACATTGTTATGTGTCACATAGACTGTAGTTGAATATCAAAATGTACTACTGGGATATTTCTAGCTGATTTCATTCATACGAACTTAAATCCGTTCTGTGATACGTTGTTAAAGACGTCTTGATGCTAAATGGATATCTTCCATTTCTTTTAAAAGTTATCGGATCTTCGGAGTTGATATCCAGCATATTTTATGACACAGACCCTTATCAACAGCTACGGAATCGTAAAGATCTAGTGCGAACCAAACCACCGAAGCTAAATCGTATGAGGACAAACTCTGACTGTAGATCTCTGCTGGACATTCGAAATCTTTTTCTGATACTATTTCAACGTTGATATCCAGCTTATTTTTAACACAGTTATTTATCAAAGGTTATGCCCTTGTGTTGATCTAGTGCAAAACAAAGTTACAATGAGCAAACTCTGATGTATAGTAGAACGAAGATCTTTACTAATAATTCTCGTGTACCAAACAAAGCTAATGTATAATAAACGCTGACTAAGGTGACTTTAGAACGTTAGTTTATACCCAAAATCGTTTTATGATATTATTTGAACTTTGTCAAGACCTGCGTCACATGGACCTCTAGAATGCATATTAAGGACCACTCGATGACGTGTGTCCTCGGAATGAACTATTAGATGAAAGATCTGCTTCACATTGAGTATTATACTTCAAAAAAGTTACAATGTATGACAAACTCTGATGGACAGTAGAGCGACATTCAAGATCATTACTTAGATGGAACAAAACAAAGCTAATGTATGATAAACGCTGACGGCACTGACTGTAGAACGTTAGTTACCCAAGATCGTTTTAAGATACTATTTCTACTTTGTCAAGATCTGTATCACATGGACTAGGGCCTCTAGTGAGCACATTATGGACTATTAGATGAAGTAATGTCCTCCGGAGACGGCCGCCACCACAGGATGTTCGATGGCGGGCAGTTGGGGGCCCCCTGCCAGTGCTGCTACCCCCAGGACCCACAAGAGGGCCCACCCTACGGGGCCCTGCCAGTGGACCTGCACGGCTATCATCCCTACTACAGGTATGATATATTTTAAAAAGTTTTCTTATTGCTGAATGTTAAAATGTACTTGTGCTAAGTTTGAAGAGGAGCAAGCTATAGCTTCATAATTAAACATGGATGATTTCGCGTCAGCGCCAAAAGAAGTGACAATCCCCGGTTTCAGAGGGGAATATTTTCTGTTTGGGAAAATATCTACAGACTATCCCTAGATTTCTTGTAAAAAAAAACAGATTTAACGAGTAAATGTGGAGGTTCCTTCGAGATCGTTATAAACGAGTTGGACAGTAATAATTTTCGACGAACGAACTTTCTCGTAAAAACTATAAAATAAACGAAAAAAAAGTTACATTTCCCTCTAGACGCTGGACACGCAATATTTTTGTGCTGAGCTACCTACCTTTATAGAGTTAAAGTGTGGATGTCTATAGATTTTTGTTTGTTTTTTTAATTATACATTTTATTCACAAATATGATATCAAAGTCAAATACATTAAAATTTTCCATGTGTTTTTCAACCATCTTAATTGATTAAAATCATCAGAAACAAACATCCTTTAATTTTTCAACCAATTCTTATTTATTACCTGTGAACCTATTGAATTTGAAATTTGTGATACAGATGCGGATTTTCCCTAACTAAGTGAAATTTTATGCACCCCTTTGGTGAGTGCAAATTGTTATTTTTCCTTACACATGAAATTTAAATGGGTGGGGGGTGTTGAAACAATGGGGGACTTAAATGACTATTTATTATTTGTAGATGGATTGTTATGCATGCCGACAGTTTGTGGGTTTCCAAATTGTTTAGTTTGCAAACCTTCGTGCCCTTCGTGAAACAGTAGTAAAATCAAGTTGAAATGAAAATTATTGCATATGCGTAAGGTCCAAACTGGTATATCATCAGTATAGTTGCGGTAACACTTTCTCTACGCAGGATTTTTGTTTCCGCGTAATATGTGATAGGAATATCATCATCGAATCCTTAGTTGTACGGCCGCCGATTTAGAAGTGAAAAGGTTAAATTGGAGCTGTTTTTGCTGTGCAGATTTTTGTGTTGTTGACAGTTGACTCGCAGGGGTTCTTTAGGTGCAGGTTAAAAAAAATGTTTTTGCAAAGAAAAACTGTCATCTAGTGCGCCTGAAAAATTCCGTTTTCACTGAGAAAATCTATTTAAGTAAAAAAATAACAGTTAAATTTTGTTACAATTAAAACATAATCAGATAATCTTTGTAAATTGTGCGATTCTAATTTCTCTGGACCTTTTTTTTGTGTCAAAGTAGTAGGTACTCGCGTATCTTCACTACCATTGTTTTTTTTCTGACTGTTTCAAGTTTTCCCTGTTGGTTTTGAGAACTACAAGTTCTGAATGATTTAAGGGAACCGGGGACCCAACGACGCTTCAAAATATCGAATTTTTATTTTAACTTCTAGTCACTAAAATGTGTATTTATGCAAAAGCGGATATAATACACACATGAATATAAGGCTGTAGTTGGCAAAGGTTAATTCCAACGTAACTTTGTTGCCATCTTCAAATGTCCTAATTCCAAAACAACAATTTTCACCCTTTAGGTACACTTTTCTCTTTTTTATTGTATTTGTAGACTTGAAATTATCTAAGATTTTGTATGTATGTTTATCAAACAAAGTAAACCCCCAATTTTTTTTAGAAAAATGTCAAAAAAATATTGAGTGCAAAAATAAGCTTTTGTTGCATTTAAAAAAGCCACAAAGGTGGTAAGTAGAGAAATAACTTCAGAGATTCATCATCCAACTTGAGGTTTATTGCGTTTAATAGACTACTTTTTATTTATATAAAAATGATTTTAAGTACCCCGCAATGGTTGTGCTGGAAAGTGCACCGCTGAAAATAGCTGTTTTCAAATAACGGCATTTGATGCTGGCAAAAAAGTAATATTGGAATTAACTAATATCCTTGCCAACTTCAGCCTTATATTCATAATATCAGTTTTTTCGTAAATACACAGTTCAGAAATTAATTAAAAGTTAAGGGGGTCCCCCAGTACCTTGAAACTGGTAAAAGTTCATTTTTTTTTAATTGTATGGAAACATAATATAGCCAATAGTCTACAATTCATAGCGAACCAGATAACAAAATTCATAATACCAAAAGAGTTATGATTAATTTCATTCAAAAACTTTGTATTCTGGTAACGTTAAAATGAAACTTAAGAGGCTAATATCTCCGGACGAGATTTTCCTATTTTGATTTATTTTAAAATGCTAAGGCTTTTTAACTACAGCGCTTTAAACTGCTTTCTTTACATTTTTAAATACAAAATAACATTTATTATAAAAGTAAGCATTCTTTTTGCTTAATTTTCATTTGATTTTTCGTAAACAATGTTCAAAGTTGAAAATTCGTTTTTTCCCCATAAAAATCTGATTTTTTCAGTAATATTTTTTTTCTCCAAAATAGTAGTATGTGTTAATTAACATTTTAATGCATACTTCTATTAGGATATTAATAAAGAACCTCTAATAAATTTTTAAACACACAAAATTGAAAAATCTAAGAGGAGTAAGAATTAGAAAAAAGGCAAAAATTTGATAAAAAATGTAAATTTTGTCAAATTTTGCACATAATCTGAAGTTTTTTTGGGCTCAAAAGGATTGTTTATGTATGTTGCTTACTGAATCCAAAATTTTTTTTCTACGCAAGTGTAAAAATAAAGAAAAAGTTGTGCAAGGTACCCTTAAGATGATAATTCGATATTTTGAAGCATCGTTGAGTTCCTTTCCCCCCATAATGAGTGAAAAGGGGGTGAGGAGAATTTCCATATCGAAATCAATCAGCCGGAAGCAAATTCTCCGCCTATTCAATATCCGAGATTGTTGCCGCTAGATGCATAATTTGAAAATGATGCAGTTTCCAACTATACCAATTTGCAACCACCCCGTTTCGTAATTTTAGGGAAGTGGGGCTCAGTGGCTTAGAGGTAGTGCTTCGTATTACGATGCTGCAGGTCCGGGGTTCGAATCCCGGATTGGGCGAGATTCGCTCAACCTTTCATCCCTTCATTGGGTAGATAATATGAGGACCAAGCATGCTTGAGAACTAAACAATGGGGGTCCCGCGTGAGGTTGACCACCTAACCGAGACAAACGCCTAGCACCCCACAGATACCCTTGGTCACGGAAGCTGAATGGGTCGCAGCAGGCCTTGGCCCACTACTAATGGGCTGTTGCGCTGAGGAGTTTTTTTTAGGTAGTTTATGTAGAGGCAAACATAATTATTAGGATTGGGGTTCCAAAATTCAGCATGAAAACAATACATATCACAATAAATTGAATGCTTAATAAATTAAACGTTGGGCTGTCTCATCACCTGACGATGGTTCTAAATTACGACGCCCGTCACCAATAGCCTTCGTGATCCCTTTGAAATATGGCATCTGCTTTTAATATCGCAATTACTCAGCACATATTTTCACACATAATGTCTCGATTGCAATTGGGCAGTGTATGTAAAATTTTCTTCGATATGTCAAAGAATAACTTAAAAATATAAACAAAAATAAATTATTAAAAAAAACAAATTGACAAGACACATTTAATGAATTTGTAAAGCTTTTTTTTTTAAATTCTCACTGGGCATGTTTCAGGTCTTGAGTGACAACAAATATTCTGAATGAAAATAAATTCTTTCTCGATCCCCGATGGGTGAATCGATCTCACGTTCGAACAGAGCACCTATCGAAGGAAAGAAAGGAAGGAAAGTTGGGTAGAACTACGTCACTTGAAACTAGCCAATTAATACGTTACATATTAAAAGTTATGTAATTGGCATGTTTCAAGTGACGTATTTCTTTTCAGCTTTCATTCCTGAATTTTATTCGGACGGTGCACCGATTGATGCTCAGTTCCCACGTGATTCCCACGTTCAAAAAGTGGGAAGATAGAGACCTGTAAGTTATCTACATTTATTATTTAAAAAAAACGTTTGTGAAAATATTCAATAAGCCAGAGAAATGTGGCAGAGAAAATATGAGGTGACTAATCGTGGTTCGAGAAATATTTTCATTCATTATTTCTGTTGCCACTTAAGGCCTGAAACATTGCCCATTGACAGACTGTTTTATCGATAAATAAAAATAAAATATTTTTTTTTATCTATGCCAAATTTTCGATTAGCCGGCTTAAGAAAAATTGTCCATTTTTAATAGCCATATTTCACGTCTTAAGGGGGAATGGGCGCGATGGACCACGGGTCTCCAAACTTAAGTGCCTCAGTGTTAATTCAATGGGAAAAAATATTTTCTCTGCCACATTTCTCTGGCTTATTGAATATTTTCACAAACGTTTTTTTTAAATACTAAATGTAGATAACTTACAGGTCTCTATCTTCCCACTTTTTGAAATTGCTTCGAATATTTCTTGTAAAATTATTTATTGAAAATTAAAAAAAAATATTCGAACCCATTTCAAAAAGTGGGAAGGTCGGGACTTGTAAGTCAACTACATTTATCACAAAAAAAATCCGCTTGTAAAAATATTCAATTCAGCCGGAGAAATGTGGCAGAGAAAATATTTTTTTCTCCATAGGATTAACACTGATGCACTTTGCTTTGGAGGCTCCCGGTCCAGCGCGCCCCTTAAGTAGCAACAGGTCCATATGAATGAAAATAAGGTCCCGACTGGTAAATCAATGTAGTGAGTGGATCGTACTGCGTCATACCAACGAAACTGCCAGACCAATGGCATCCAGAAATGAAAGCAGGAATGACTTCATCATGTGAAACAAGCCAATTTAATTTCTAAAAGATTTTTCCACAATATGATTCATGAGTGGCAATAGTTCCGAAGATATTGTTTTCATTTTTTCCTTCTGTAATACGTATAGGTGATAATTTGATCGAAATATTTCAATTTAACAAGGCTTGTTTCAACACTTTGTCAAAGAAAACAAAACAACCAATGAAGTCGCAGTATTGAGAGCGTGACATCATAAGAAATATTCCCATTTTAAAAAAAATATTTTGGAATTGCTAAATAATTTTTGACCGTGTGTGTTTTCATAGCGATGCCTTTTAATTTTATTTTCTCTTATTGTTTAATTTGTTGTCTTTGTTCTCTTGTTAATATTTTTACTGTAAATATGTTACTGTTGTTATTATTTATGGACTGTAATATGTAGAATAATTTATCTAAATACTAAAAAAATGCACAAAATAATATTAAATATATCCTAAATATTTGCAGTTTTTACCGCGCATTGAACAACCAATGAAATCACGGAAGTTCAAGAATAAAATTGGAAATTGCGTCATCTGAAACATTCCAATATAAAAGTCGATTTTGCTCTTAATTTTTTTCGTTTCGATAATTTCTAATATATTTTTCTGATTGAGTGGCCACAAAGTAAACAAAAAAATCGTCTGCATTTATAAAATCAGTTTCTTCTCAAATGTGCTGGTCTGAATTAGTTGGTTTGTCAAGGAATTATATTTGTATTTTTGCTGAAAAAAACGAGAAATTTGGAATAAATTAGTTAGATTAAATAATTTAATTTTTTTATGCTCAATACGCAATGGGCTTGTTTCAACACTTTGTCAAAAAAAACCAATGAAATCGTAGTTGGGAGCGCGTTGACGTTATAAAAAATCAATGAGCTTGTTTCAAATAGTAGAGAAAGAAAACTAAACAACCAATGAAATCGCAGTATGGAGAGCGTGACATCATAATAAATATTCCCATACATTATACAAGACTTTTATTTGCAATTAAGAGGTACGGAGATTGAGATCAAAGTAAAAACACCTTTTGTAATACAATGATACCAAAATCTATGTTGAAAAATTATTCATTTTAAGAAAGTATTTATCTATTCATTAGAAAATTTTCTGTTAAAGAATGACCATCGTAGCACCGATCGAAGGATTGTTGTTCCACAATTTAAGAATGTACACAATTCAGAATATAATGTAAACTAAGTTTTTTTTTTAAATATAAAAATGGGAATGTTTCAGATGATGTAAAGATCTTGTTTTCATTTTTATCCATAATGAATTTCATTGGTTGCTTCGGTTTCACTCTCAAAATAACCTATATAGATGAAAAAAATGATTTCTATGAAATCGTTGTTTAACAAATGAATGGGGTTGTTTCACGGGGGATCTGGCAATAGCTATGCGGTTTTGTTTGCATGTCTATTTTGATGTTTTCAACAATGTTGCCAGCAGTTTTAGAAGAAAAACTACGAAAAAATACCATTTAATTCTAAAATTACATAAACATACCATAAAAATACTAGCAAAGCGTTTCACGTTTTTTTTTTAAAGTCACTAAAAAGATTCCAAAATGCAGCTAGTATTTTTACTATATTTTTTTGTAATTTTAGAATTTATTTTAGAATTATTCTAAATATTTAGAACTATTCTATTATTCTAAATATTCTAAATAATTATTCTAATAATCTTTAAAAAAAAATCGTAAAAATACTAGCTGCATTTTGGAATCTTTTTAGTGACTTTAAAAAAACGTGAAACGCTTCGCTAGTATATTTTTATGGAATATTTTTGTAATTTTAGAATTAAATGGTATTTTTTCGTAGTTTTTCTCCTAAAACTGGTGGCAATACTGTTGGAAGACATCAAAATATACATGCAAACAAAACAGCATAGCTATTGCCAGATCCTCCGTGAAACAACCCCATTGAACACCCAACAGCACAGTTAAAAGTTGGCATTTAAAAAATTCAATAAGTAAAATATTCTTAGAAAACTCATTTTCGAACACCAAAACATATGTAATTCCAGGCAACAAATGAAAACAAACCGTTGGAGCTGTTGCCTTCCACGACGTGAAACAACCCCATTGACGTAATGCTCTGTATACTTGATATTTAATCGACTTAAAACCGATCAAGAAATAGCAGAAATAAAAAAAAAAAATTGAAACGGTATAAATAAAATAAAGTTACTGGAAAAGAACTGTAAAAAAGAACGCAACAGACGATAAAAACGCTTATTGAGAGTGAAACCGAAATAACTAACGAAATCTCAGAAGTTCAACGATGAAAACTGGAAAGAGTTACGTCATCACAAACAAGTCAATAACCGAACTACCGATGAAATCCAGAAATGAAAGCAGGAATGAATATACGTCACGTGAAACAAGAAAAAGAATACTGTAAAATAATCTTTTAAAAGCTAATAAAAAGTTCGATTTTTCTGTTCTTTTTTTTCGTTTGATAATATCTAATATATATTTATTTGATTGAGTGGCCACAGCGAGAAAAAAAATCGTCTGAATTTATAAAATCCGAGTTTCTTCTCAAATGTGTGTTTCTTTGAATCTCTGAGCATGGAATTATGATTGTGCTCTGTGCTGAATGTGTTGTTTTAACTTCGACTGATTATTGTTCATATTTCTGCTGTAAAAACGAGGAATGTGGTAAAAATTAGACTTCTCCTTATGCTCAATGCTGAACGAGACTTTTCACTACAAGAACTCTTCTAAAATGCTGAAGCCAATTCTGTAAGTTCTATTTTTTCCCATTCGCATGTAACTATTAACAATTCGAATATTTGTTTTTACATATTTATCAAATAATATTTTTAAAAAATTGAATGATGTCGAATATAATTGATTGAATATAAACTTAAATTTGATGAATAATACAGTTATTGGTATTTTAATTAATAGCTTTTGTAGTTGTGATAGGCATTAGAATTCGAAATTGCGTACAAGTAATTTTAGCAATTAATAAAATTAGAGTTTTATTTGTTAAGAGACAAAATATGTAGCTGTCTTACATTCCAAATAAAATTCAATAAATATTTTTAATAAACACAATAATAAAGCTGCTTTGAAAGCAATTAAACTGATTTAGCATTCGAAATGGATGAACTTCAAATTCTATTATCTTTTATGATAAGGTAGAATTTATTTTTACAGTCATTTGATAATTCCAATTTTTTAATTTTTTTTCTAACGTATGTTTGACTATATCTTCTATTTTTGACTGCATCTTGTCGAAGGGTAAACTGTATTGTTTAAAGATGTTATTATCTTTAATTGTCAGTCTTTATGTGTAGGTAACTTTTTCAAATACATGAGTTTATACATTATTTATTTACTCTTAGTATTTGTCGGTTGTACAATTACCGTCTATGTTAAAAATAATGGAACGAAAATAACAAGTTTAGCGTTTTCGTAGTTCCCCCTTGTTTTAAAACCTCACCCATAGAAAGTTAATGTCACTCTTTATGTTTTGATAGTGGTTTATTTATTGATAATATATTCTTTTTGACGCTAAGAAAATGTCACACGTCAATATTTCAACTAAATATTGCCTGTAAAAATTGTCATTTATATTTGTACCTCAAGAAGTTTGTGGAATCGAAATTGTTGTAACTCCTTACGGAATGTTAGATATAATATAATTAATGACTTTATTTGTGATTTTTTAAAAATACATATATAAATTTCCTTGATTTATAATATCAATTCATAAAAGTGTTTCCTGCGTAACTACCGATAAAAGTTTCTTTAATTGATTAAAAATTATACTTTTAAAATTCAAAATACCGATATAAACTATCAAATCTTACAAGAGAAGTTGTCACATAGCCATGTAAATGTGGAATGGAATGCAATCCATTTTTGTGGAATATCACACCGAGTGCGGGCTTTCCCACGCCCCCTAATGACGTAGGCGGACGACGTCATTCATCAACGGTGTGGACCCGCCCCCTTCTCGCCAAAAGAGAATTCCTTTTCGGCACGCAACACTGCAGATTGAAACAAATGGGACTTTTATTGAAATGAGAGAGGCTGAAATGCGTTGTGTGGTGGTGATAGTTGGATTAGATTATGTTAATTATCATTTGTTGGCGGTAGTAACTAGCTTAGGTTTTAATTTTATGCGATTTGACCTCGTAATTCACTAAGTTACAATCAAGATAGAGTTAAATTCGCAATTTAGCTATTTATTGTGACTTAATTAATCGAACAGTATTTAAAAAAAAAACAGTTTTTAAATGCTGATTTTATCTGTTTTGTTCGATGCTCATTTTTCATGGACCGCATTTAATGGAATCAAACATCTGGCTTATAAAGTAATATAATTAAAGCTGAAAAATTTCTGAAAAGTTACTTTGAACTTGAAATTTTAAAAAATGTATATTAAAGTTATCGATTTACTTGCTTTGGCATGTAATATTTTTTTAAACTTTTTGACTAGTCATTCATAACTGATATCCAGTGTTTCCTGGGTTATACTTTAACTAGAATTAATCCATAACTAGGGTAGCCAGTTTTGTGGGTAGTGACCCATGGCATATTACAAATTTCGTGATATGGAAAAGTTATGTATAGATCCTAATACTAACCCTTGAAACTTATTAATATTACCGTTCTATATAATATTTATGGTTCTATAAGCCGCCTTTTGGACCTGCCTTCGAAAAACGACCACCTAAACACAAAGTTATCCATACCGAAACGAACTGTTTCTAAAAATCTTGAATACCTTAAGGTAGCTGCATGCCTTTGAAGAATATCTTTTTTAATTGATAAAATTAACTTCTTATGGGTTTTATGATATCATTTTAAGTTGAAAAGTTGTAAATTGGAAAAAAATTAAAATTAAACATTTTTATTTATGATTTTTTTAAAAAGGATTTTAATAGAAATGTTATCTATAAACAGCCTTTGACCAAAATAAAAAAGCCAACATTTTACTGAGACATTTAAATTCTGTAAATTGGAAACTAGAACGAAATAAGCGTGTTAGGTCATGAACCACTCTTAGATGTGTGTCTTAAAATTTACATGCTTCATTAGCTCCATTCCTCCATTAAAAAAATCAAGCTCAGCTGAAAAAAAAGATGTATTTCAATTTCAAATACATGCAATATCAAAGGATTACAAGATATGACTTTGACCAAGGTTTAAAACCTTCATTTACTTTCTAAGTGCATGTAAAAAAATTGGAAACAATTTGTTTCAAGTGATAGTTTTGGAGAAAATGTGTTTTGCGAAAAAGTAAAACCATAAAAATCTTGTTTTGAGGTAACCAACAAAATGTAATTCAGATGGTAATTGTAAGATTGTAATTATAAAACACTTTATTATATTTAAATATACATGGATAAACATACAAATATATTATTCAGACTATATTGAAAGTTTTATTTTTTTTCAATTAATAGATATATTTCCGGTTTTAATAAATATTTGCTACGAAACTATCGTCAGGTCAATGCTAACTAAAACCAAGTTAACTTTTTTTTCTTTTGATACAAGAAACAAAATGTTTGCTGATTTATGAAGCCAATGAATTATTTTTTTAAAATAATTTTTTTAAAAAATGGGAGATTTGACCGAATGTTAATTGAATTTGGGAAAGAAAAATTAATGAAAACAGCTAATTTGGGCATTTAAAAGTTTAAATTAGAAATAAATGCTGTGTTTGGTAATTTCGTTTCTACAGTGTATTAAATCGTCTCATTTGCATTCCAAATTCTGTGTGGAAGAGATTAAAGGTGATTGAAAAACAAACAGACCTACTTGTTAGAAACTAATATCCAGATTTGTTTTTTTGTCTAATATCACCATTAATATAAATTATGCGGATAAATAGCTATAAAGGTAGTTATACAAAATTCAATCGGTGACGAGTGAATTTAATAGAAGTAGTTAAATACCTTTTGTTAATATTCTACTATCATAAAAGACCTTTGTACTCTTCTAATTGTTCCAAATAAGCAACTCAAAGGGGCTGTTTCAATTAGGCTATTGTTTGGGATATTTCAATACATTGCGCATCAATACTTGAAAAGCATGATTAAAACTTTACTTTAGTTTAGTTTGAATTATCGTCGCACTAGAGCTACACGAGGGCTATTGGCGACGGGCGTCGAATTTTAGAACCACAGTCAAGTGACGAGCCGACACCTGAGTAGGCACCCAACGCAACCGTTAAGGCCGACATCGTACGCAGCGCATTAAAACTTTAACATCCTGAATAATTTCCTTAAAGATGCTTTTCTCGCTTTGTAGAAATTTTGTACTGTCATATATTACTTTTATATTAAGATTTATTTATAAATAAAAAGAATATATTTAACTTATTTCCACTATAAATATTAAATTTATTTTACACTATAAATATTATTAGTACTTACAAAATTCGTTATGTTATTAATGTTGTTATTTTTTTGTGGCGTTTTAAATAAAAGTAGATATCTAACATTCGATAGCAAATATAATTCTACTAAACCAGAGATTTTTAATATTTTTTCTGCGATATTTGATTCTTTACTGTAAATTAGTCACGTGGTACCCAAAAAACAAAGCTAGCATATCGAGGAGCTAAATTGATGTAGCGTCAATCTGTGGCTTAACCTTCCTACAGATAGGATCAGACACTACAAATTTAGTTAACTCGAAGAAACTAAAAAATATTTATTAGTACTTAGATTTACTATTAGTTTATATATAGTTTGATACAACAGTTGTATGAATGCAATCCAACATTATGAAATATGTATTTGTTGTGTTAAAGAAAACTTAATACAGCAAAATTGGAAGTTCGTGCTAGATAAGTATTTAAAGGCTAATTTATTGATATTTAATAGTACTATGATATTTAATATTGCTATTATTATGATTTATTGATATTTAATATTACTATTTGATGAAGTTTTAATTTCAATTTTTTTTAGTATTATGTACTATTACCATCAACATTCATTACACTTTTTGTATCAATTGATTGATATTTAGAAACCTTTTTTTAACACCTTAAATTTTGTGCATTAAAACATTAGATTTTTTATTTTTGTAGATGTTTTGATAACATCTCTATTAGATGATTTTAATTTGATAGCATTTCTAATTATTTACCGCTACATTATAATTTTTATTTCCTCAATTTTTATTTATGTACTAGCAAATTTATACCCGTTCTTCGCACAGATTAAAAAATATCAAATCGTTCCAAATATGTGTACCATATAACCTGTTATAGGATCATAAACTTATGTTATTGTTCCCGCTCGTTATAAAGTATAAAATCCCGTTTCATTGCCTTAAAATTCCAAACTGAAAAATACGCTATAAAATGCACTCATAAATGTCATCACAATTCCCTCATAAATACATAAAACCTTTTAGCTCATTTTGCGCGTTTTGGGAAATTGGCGAGAAAATAGATATAGCTACAAACACACCCATTATACAGCTCTAACACAATGACCTTCGAACAACCGACCAGCGTATAAATTATTTATAAAAGAAATTGCCCATTTGACGAGTTTGTTATAATTTGGCGAGTTTGGCAACGTATTTGGCGAAAAAATAAAGACATAAAACACTAATATTCAGCTCTAGTGCGATGGCCTTAATTAAACATCATAGTTCAGTAATAGCTTAACTATACATTTATTGCTTAAATATGCATATATGCAGTCAACAGAAAAACCAATGAAAATATCATCAATAATCCGGGAATGATCATAAAATAATAATCATAAAATCCGGGAATGGAGACTGGCGGAATTACGTCACTTGAAACATGTCAATTATTTTTCAAATAGTTTCTGAAGGTAATGGCAAAAGAATAAAATAAACATTTTCAATTTTAAATATTTTCGTTAAAAATTTTATTTAATTTTTTCAGACGATGGCATCAGGAAAGTAAAAAAAAAATCCGATTTGAGCCAAAGTGGTGTAGTTTTTCCAGAAAATTCGAATTTGCTCTATAAATAGAACATTTTGAAACCTGAAAGTTCAAAAATCATAATCTAAGTATGAACTACGCATTTATGCCAAGTTACGAATCAAACAAATGTCTAGCTTAAGAGTCTATAAGACACATACATACAAACACACAAAACTTCATTTTTATTATTATAGATTATGAATTGTTGACTGAAAGTTCTGGTTATATGTATATAGTGTTAATTCAATTTTAAACTAAACTTTGATTATTTACCACCACAATACTTATATCCCATTATTTATTGCCTCAAATTTTATTTGGTAGAGTATTATAAATTTATTATTTATTCGCAGTTCGGCTAATCTCCACCGTGCCATGTTAATTCCCCGCCACCCATTTTTATTTGGGTCACCACCCCAGAGACTCGTAAAACGCGGCAAAAACGCCGCCTCCAATCAGCTCCTTCCGAAAAAAGCTCATGTTTTAATTCATTTGCTCACTTATTCATTCTCGGCCTTGCCTCCGAAGAACGCAATTACCTGCCCATAAAATGCCTAATTGCTCGGGAAAAATTTCCGGATGGAGGGAAAAACAGAGGGGGGAAATTCCGCTTTTCTCCCTTTTTCCTGTCTTTGTGAAATGTTAATAAGATGGTTTTCCGGCGAGGGGGATGATCAAGTAGGGATTTCTTGGTAGTTTTGACTTGATTTTTAGTTATTGAAGTAATATAGAGATTGTTATTTTGATTTTTGCATAAAAACTAGGGGTGTGTAACACCACACAACTTTTTAGTACCGCTCAATAAATCACATTTGAAGGTAATTATATGCCTTATAAGGAAATTTTAATAAATTTCAAAACCAAAAAGAGTTTTACGGCAGTTACGCCTTTTTTTATCCCTTTTTAGAATCGGCACTCCATTTCGAATTTTCGACCCCATCGAAATACTTTCATTATATTGTATTTCATATTAAGTCGTTAAAATGGAAGTGTACTTTCATTTAGCGGCAACTGTTAAAGCTTTATTCCACTGTCCCCGTAGGAGCGGACACGAACAGCAATCGGGTCGTAAAATGCTGTCTATGTCGGCGCCTAAGGAGACAGTGGAATCAAACCTTAAGATGGCATACATTATTAGTAACATTTCGTATCCATGACTCTTTATTTTAATTTTTTTTAAGGGGGAGCCCAGTCGGTTTAGGCATTCGCCTAGCATGCGGAAGGTCCCAGGTTCGGGTCCGGGCATCGCCAAAATAACTGCAGACCTGTAAAACGGCCCGTGCAGCCAAAATGTACGACGAATAATACCCCGTATAGAGGGAGTGCACGTTAAATATGCTACAAAGTCCCAACGCTGCGTACGATGTCGCCCTTAACGGTTACGTTGGGTGCCTATTCAGGTGTCGGCTCATCACTTGACTGTGGTTCTAAAATACGACGCCCGTCGCCAATAGCTCTCGTGTAGCTCTAGTGCGACGATAATTCAAACTAAACTAAAAAAAATTAAGAATCTAAGTCGATATTAATTTTTAAAAAAATTATATTCAACAGAATTTTTTAAAAAATTATATTCAACAGTCATACTACAGACATTCCCTGTCATATACTACAGAAAATACGAATTTGTTCAATATACGTTTTCTGTTCTAAAAGATGTTTATAGCTATAGATTTAATTTTTTTTTGTAAATATTGTAGTCACAATTGTAGAATTAAAACAATTTTATAACAACGTAAAAAAGTTCACTTTTTTATATCATTCATTCATAAATCGTTGCGAAAATGACACTTTACGTGCTTACATCACAGACAGTTCCGAAAGTAGTACTTTCGGCACTAGTGCGGTAAAGTAAATAAGAGTATCTGATTGGTAGAAAAACAAAATGATGTCATGAATATCTCCATGGAAACTAAATGATGTCATGAAACTCAGCTATTTCTATTGGTTCATTACTTTTGCATTTTCTAATATCTCCATGGAAACTACAAGTACTACAAAAATTATTAAAGGAAATTAAATAAGACAAAAGTAAGAACACAAATTTCACGCCAAACAATACTATTTTGATTCAAAATAGAAAATTATTTTACAACTTTTCTTTTACTACTTTGCATTTTCGAATATCGCCATGGAAACTAAATGATGTCATGAAAATCACTCATTGGTATAAATACTTTTTTGCACGTTATTATAAAAAATATTGTAAGCAAGCACGTGCCAAATAATACTTTATTAAGCTCTTGTCATTATTTCACTCGACCTACGGTCTCGTGAAATAAAAGCCACTCGCTTAATAAAGTATTATTTTCGGCACTAGTTGCTTAAATAACTATTAAAATATTAGTATTAAAGTCAATTTCGCCATTTATTTGAAACAATTACATTTTTTTTATAAATAAAGTTTATGAGAAGCAGCTACAGAAAAACTCTTTTTCCCATTTTTTGACCAAATCTACCATAAGAAGTAAAATTTACAATAGTTCATTATTTGATAAATTATTCGAAACTACAATAATAAAATTTATATAGACATGAAATTATTTACTTTTCATAACTAAATAAAATTCGCCGATTTTGCTACTTAGAGATCATAAAAGTAAGCTTTTTTTAAAAGGGTACACTCTTAAAACAAGAGTGAAATCCACTCCATAGGAAAGTGCATTTCGCACCGGAAAGAGTGGAATAAACCAGACTGATTAAACGCTCGTTTTAGAGTGTAGGAGTAGATGTTTCTTTATTTCTTTTACCCACTCGAAAGAGTGAATCCACTCCTGAGGGAAGTGCTTTTTCGGCACGGAAAGGAGTGAAATAACTCAGACTGGTTAAAACGCTTTTGTTAAGAGAGTATTTGTTTATATTTAAAGTGAAGATTGTGGCACTGTATAGCGTGACACCCTTTTATGGAAAGGGGTGCGGAATTTACGAGTGTCGGACCTGAGTTAAAAGCGCTCGTTTGTTTTAAGAGTGTACATGAACAAAGTCTAACTGTTCCCCGAAAGGAAGGTAAATCTAGCTAAGACGGTGCTTTGGTTCAAAGTTGTCTTTTGTAAATTTTCTTGATCTTTTTAAACGTTGTTAGGACCCTCTGGTGGCCCTAGAAGTTGTTTAAAATGCGAAAGCGGATTGTAGTAATTACGGAAAGGTTTTTTTTTTAAAGTTTTTTTTTTTGTAGTTGCATTTGCTAGTGTTTCTTTACTCTTTTTTTGTTTTAAACAAACGCATTTGACTTATTGAAATGAATTTGGTTTTTTGCGTATCTACAAAAATACAGGGTGTCCGTAAAAGAATGTCCGAGTTTTAATAGTATATTACAGGGAGTTTATTTTATACTAAATATAACAAATCATACATGACATTGAAGGAAAACAAACCTAGTTTTTCCTATAAGTGCTCGATGTGTGCGCCTTTAGTGATACGGCACACATCCAAACGAAAATGCAATTTTTCCCATACTGTCTGCAGCAAGTCCGGAGTAATGGAAGCCTGTGCAATTCTACCTTTCAAGGTTGGTAAATCGTGGGGTAGGGGTGGAACGTAGACCCGATCTTTTACGAAGCTCCAAAGGAAGAAATCACAAGCGTAATTTCAGGTGAACGATACTATTACAATTTGAAACTCGGACATTCTTTTACGGACACCATGTACTTTTCTTAAGTTTATTTTTTCTTCTTGAAATTTGTGTACGATTTATACGATGTGATGTTATTCTCATAATCATATCAGATTTTTCAAAAATTTGGTGAAAATGTAAAAATATTTTATTGTGTTTTGGTTTCGAAAAAAATATTCAAATTTCCAAATGATTCCATGCTGACTTGATTTGAAATTACTAAAACATGCACTAAACAAATTATAGTTAAACTCATAGTTTCCTTGCACAGAAGCCACGACCATGGGCGGAGCTATAAAACGCGCGGACTAATCAGATGAAGAGGAAATTTCAACCGTTTTGTTTCGTCTTCATCTGATTGCTCCGCGCGTTTTATAGCTCCACCCGTGGTCGTGGCTTCTGAGCAAGGAAACTATGAGTTTAACTATAGTTTTAGTTTTCTGCGTCAGTATTGCTATTTTTATTGTTATCAAATGTGTTCTAGAAGAAATGAACAAACTATGAACTTTCATTAATGTTTCTATTTGTTCTTATAATTCTTATAATTATAAAAACAAGAAGAATTCTTTGTTTTACCTAATTCTTGATTACGGCTAATTTACCATCGAGGAAAATAGTGTTAAGTTGTAGTAGTATGACCCCGATTTTTTGTTTGTCTTCTGAAGTTGTTTAAAAAGTAATCTGGTATTTCTACTCTAGTGTTTTGTAAAAAAAAACCTGGGTTACGTTAGACCCTTAATTTTTTTTATTCCACATTCTCCATTAAAAAATTACCTCCTAAGACCTGACTTCCACTTAAAAAATGAATGTTTTGTTTTAAGTTCCCGTTACAGAATTTATTTCAAACTTTAAAAACTGCAATGGTTGGATAGAAAATGATTTTAAAATAACTTTTCAGCATATGATTGCAGATATAAATCTATCAATCATTTATTTGTACAAAAAATGACGTAGCACGGGGGTCAAGCAAGATTTCGGATGTCTTGCAGAAAAGCTTTTTCAGCAGTAAATTCCTATACATACATAAAGGCATTGTACATAAAAAAATGTTAGAATAGTAATTAAAAAAAACTAACAAAGCTTGTTTGCGCATTTATACATATCACACAAAAAATAGGGTATATTTTTAGGGCTTAAGATCTATAAGACCTCAACATCAATAAAAATTTAAGTGTTCCTACTTTTTGAGAAATCAACGTTTAATATCATTAACCGAATTTTTTTTAAAATTCTTTTACATAATTTTACACATATGAAGAGTACAGGGGAAGAACCGCTTGATTTATTAGGAGTCGTCCCGGAATTGTCTGCTTGGCGGACATTGACGGCAGGAAACCGGTTTCTCTCTTTCTTCTTCGCTTGGTCCAAGCGTCGGAATCGTGCATCGCGTGAATCTCGGTAGGTAGAAAAGTCGTGGTTTAGGACTTTTCAATTAATTTGCGATTGCGAATCTTAAAATTTCTCTTAATTGTTTTAGAAAAATTTGTGATTTTCAATCAATCGTACTTTATTTTTAAAGCTTAACATGATGATGAACACAGTCTTTTGAATAAAACGCGGAACTGAATTTCAGGGTTGCAGTGAGAGAAGATGCACAAGAAAGTGAGAAACTGGTTTCCTTACACCAGTTTAGGCGATTACTCGCTATCATCGCCAAAGATGCCTAATGAGGAAAGTTTTCTACGAATTTAAGCGGTTTTCCCCTGTACTCTTCATATTTAAAAATTATAGATGTGTAACACAACACGACTTTCAATTACCGCTCAAAAAAATCAATGCTCGCATTTTTTAAATTCTCAATGTAATGCACCTCTTAATTTTAGAAATATTAATCTTCTACCTTTCAGGTATGATAACTTATTTCGTATTGCTCTTTATTTGCGACGCAATAACAGTTATTTAAGCAACTAGTGCCGAAAATGATACTTTATTAAGCGAGTGGCTTTTATTTCACGAGACCGTAGGTCGAGTGAAATAATGACAAGAGCTTAATAAAGTATTATTTGGCACGTGCTTACTTACAATATTTTTTATAATAACGTGCAAAAAGTATTTCTAACAATGAGTGATTTCATGACATCATTTAGTTTCCATGGCGATATTCAAATTGCAAAGTAGTAAAAGAAAAGTTGTAAAAATTTTCATTTTGAATCAAATGTTACTATAAATATGCATGTTAAAAAAAGTATATTTGGCGTGAAATTTGTGTTCTTACTTTTGTCTTATTTAATTTCCTTTACTAATTTTGTGTACTTGTAGTTTCCATGGAGATATTAGAAATGCAAAGTAATGAACCATAGAAGTGAGTTTCATGACATCATTTAGTTTCATGGAGATATCATATATCTACCAATCAGATACTCTTATTTACTTTACTGCACTAGTGCCGAAAGTATTACTTTCGGTACTGTCTGTGAAGTAAGCACGTAAAGTGTCATTTTCGCAACAATTTATAAATGAATATGATATAAAAAAGTGAACTTTTTTGCACGTTGTTATAAAAAGATATTTGTGAATTTAAAGATATAATTTCCCCAAGAAATTTATACAATTCCTAATTTTAATAAAGAAATCTTTGGAAAACATTTTTATTATTTAGCTCCTAAATTTTTTAACAGTTTAAAATATTGACAAATACTTCTCTTTTAAGCGCTCTCTCTCTTTACATTTATTATAATTACTAGCAAATTAATACCCGAACTTCGCACGGACTAAAAAAAAGTTTTAATTGATCCAAGTATATGTACAATTTAATCCATTATAGGATAATAAACTTGTGTTATTATTCCCGCTCGTTATAAAGTATAAAATACTGTTGTTACTTATATTACCTTAAAAATCCAAAATAAAAAATACGCTATAAATGCACTCGTAAAAGTCCTCGTAATTTTCCTCATAAACATATAAAACCTTTTAGCTCATTTGGCGCGGTTTTGGAAAGAATTTGGCGAGAAGATATAGCTATAAACACTCTTATTATACAGCTCTACCACAATGGCCTTCGAAAAACAAACCAGCTTATAATTTTTTCAAAAAAATTATTATTTGGAGGAGTTTAGGTAAGAATTTGGCATTTTTATTATTATAGATTGACAACATAGACATTTATTTTTGATATTGTATACACGAAGCACAAGTAATTTAAAAAACTAGTATCTTGCCAAATACTATGGTGCTGTAATATTTGTACTTTGTTAAAAGTATTATTTAATTTAAGTTTTTAGGCTGCTTTGAACGGGAATGTTCTCCTAAGCAGCTAATATGATTTTTGTATTTATTCATATGTTTTCTTGGTTGATATTAATAAAGTTATAATTATTTAATGGTAATTATACAATTTTAAGGTAATTTCAATAACTTCAAAATGTAAAAAGTTCTATGGCCCCTTTCGCGTGTGCGATTCTTTCAAAACCTTATTATTACGTCCCATAGTTACTAGGAACTCGTGTACCAAACTTTAAGTCCGTACACTCTTAAAACAAACGAGCGGTTTTAACTCAGTCTGAGTTAATTTCCACTCCTTTCCGTGCCGAAAATGCACTTCACCTATAGGAGTGAATTTCACTCTTTTTCGGAGCGGGTAAAAGAAATAAAAGAAAACAATTTGCGTCCTACACTCTTAAAACGAGCGGTTTTAACTCGGTCTGAGTTATTTTCCACTCCTTTCCGGTGCCGAAAATGCACTTCTCCTATAGGAGTGAATTTCACTCTTTTGTTTTAAGAGTGTAGTTTTTTTAAGTCCGAGTTAGAGAGTGGTTCCAGACTGACAGGCGGACAATGTTCGAAATCCACTTTTTTTAAAATCAGCAACCACCAAAACGCATATAAACACACAATATCCTTTTCTGATTTACGACTCCATCGCAGCACCTTCATTACCTTATATTTTGCACTAGCAAATTTATACCCGTTCTTCGCACGGATTAAAAAATATCAAATCGTTCCAAATATGTGTACCATGTAACCCGTTATAGGATCATAAACTTATGTTATTGTTAAGATATAAAGTATAAAATCCCGTTTCATTGCCTTAAAAGAAAAAACTACGTTCACCGGTACAGTTCGTAGCAGGTATACACAAACTTATTCTAAGGGCGATTTATAAATCCGGGGGGAGAGGGTGCAATTTCCCTCGCAGCAGCCATGTTTGCTACTAAATATTAGTACTATATATACATTTACGGTTTACGCATTAATGAATATAATTTTTTTCTTTGTTAAAAATGTTGGTATCTTTATAATATTTTTTTATACCGAATGCCGCTTTAATTGGGCGTAAAATCTGCCGCCCCCAAAAAAATTCGCCATAGCCTACTTAGCCTATTTAAGAATCCGGCCCTGAGAACAGAGCTCTCCAAGATGGCTGCTTGGAGATTCGACTACAGTCTAACAACTAGCCAAATAAAGCTATTTTCACGCACAGTCCAATCCATCATCTTTATTTCTTAAAGAGGCCCGCTTAAGCACTCCTAATAATGACCACCGTTTAACAGCCGTTTCTGCAACTGTGCAATTGTTCTCGAGCGGGTCAGATGACGACCCCCTCTCCGATTTTTAAAAGAGGGGTTTTCTTTGATAGCTCCCATTAGCACCTGTCGAATCTTAGAGTCTGTAATTTGTGATGTGGGGATGAATGTAAGATCACGACTGTTCTGAAGAGAAATAAGGAGTGGAGGTCTTATGCTTTTACACTGTTAAAAATTTGGTGCTAGGTTTCACCATGATATTGGTTGGTTTCACCATGATATTGGTTCCTAGTAGCTGTAACGGCTGAATGGTGAAATGTTTCACCTTTTTTCGGTGTTTGGTTGAACCATTTTTCTGGATTTGGAAACAAAAACCTGAGAAATGGTTCAACCGAATACCAAAAATAGGGTGGAACGTTTCACCATTCAGGCGTTGCAACTACTAGGAACCAATATCATGGTGAAACCAAGCACAAAATTTTTAACAGTGTACTACTCAGTAATACTGTAAAAAATGTATTGTTTTTTTACAGAAAAAATAACTCTAAGCTAGTATGCAAGAAAAGTCTAGGATAATTTAAGGGAGAAAATCTGTTTACTTTAATTAATTCTTTATAAATTATTCTGAATTTTACTGGCACACTCGCTGACATTTTTTTTTGTCTGTAAAAAAGATTTGTTTCTGTAAAGAGTACGGATTTACTTTTTATTGTAGGGTTTTTGCTTATAATTGTAAATTGTTATCGAACGTTGTATGAGTTCAGTGGACGATCTTGCAGTGGACATCACCCTTGAGATTTATGAGTGTTTAAACTTTGTTACAGTGATCGGATTGTTTATTGGAAATAATTGTCAGAAATCTTCGTATGGTAGACACCATCGAACATAATTTATAACTCCTTTTTTTCCTGGTGTTGCTTTTGAATTATAGTTACCCATTTATGTTCTTTGAAGGCAAAAAAATATAAAAAAATTGGAGCCACTTTTGATGTTCTCGCCACTTTTTGTGTTTTATTTTAAACCCAATAAAAATTCGCCAGAGTACAAGTTCTGAGTCCCCCCCCCCCCTCGGTGCTGCGTCAGAGGGGGGGGGGGGGAAGCAGATAATTAGTAAGAATAAGAGTTAGCTGAGTTTTTATTTTTGTCAAGATTGGCAGTTTATTAATACTTTTTATAAAAAATTCACCCCCCTCCCTAAAATTTCAACGACGCAGTCTGCGTCGTTGACCCCCCCCCCCCTTGTAGGCACCCCTGTTGACGCCTATTGAAACGTGGGAACTGTTCGATGGATCGGCAAGACATTAACTGAGAGTTATTAAGAAAGAACTGAATATTAGAATATTATAGAGATTTGTGTGGTTAATATTATAACTTTATAAAGATTTGTACGATATATCACATACATATTCCTTGCATCTTATTTGCACACTTTTCGTTAATTTTATTGTGTTGCAAATAAAAGTCAATAATGTCCCGACGCAGCGGTCGCCCCTTAAAAAGAGTTGCGTTGGATTCCTACTCAACCGTCGGTTGATCAATTGATTGGCTACTGGCGTAGTAATTTAGAACTACAATCTCCCTCGTGTAGCTCTAGTGATAATTCAATCCAACCCAACTTAATTATAATCTTCCATATTTTAGAATAAATGAAGGTAAACAATTACATAAGAAGTAATGGTGGTTGACGGTTCATTTAATTCAAACAAGTTGGTTTGTTACAGAATCTGTCGCTTAAACCGCTTCCACACAACATTTGTGCACTACAGGAAACACACTATATAACAACACCTCAGAAAGGAATTCGCCAAACAAGGCCTTTAGCTAGTTCTAATGCAAACTTTTAAACGCCAAAATTAACTATTTTCTTTAATCTTCTTTTGCAGATTTAATAATTAATCTTTATCGTTTGCTAAATTTTTTTGAAGTTCGAAGAATAATGATGTATTTTTTTAATAAATATTTTTTTGTCGCCACAAGTTTACAGTTTAATAAAATAAATTAGTGCAATTGATGCTTAAAAATAAAAGCGAAACGTTACATATTTTTTATGCAAAGTTAGAATTCTCTATGCATGTTCCTTCATACATATATAATGAACCATCAAAAGAACTCTATTGTGCTATTACAACAATCTAAATTAAATTATATCACAAAAATAAATATTTTTCAAGAGTTTTATTTTTACTATTTTAAATAAAGTTTCTCGTACAATTGACGAAATGGCAACAGTGAAAATATTGAATAAAAATGGAATTTGCATGTTATTTGAATGTAGATTAAATTTGTAGTCATTTAAATTTTAAATAAACTTCTAATTTAAATTTTTTAATGAAATTCGGGATGTAGCCTAGCCTAATTTTTTGCTTCAAAATGACGTATCCCACTTGTCTGTGGGACTTATGGTTCTTTCTGTGAAAGTGGGTGACAGACAGACGGACTGAACGATTATAATACCTTCCACTCTTTACGTTATAAACGTAGTGTGGAAGCTAAAAGTATCTTAGTATATTACCATATTACTAAAAATAGCAGATAATATTTGTTTCTAAATCAATTGGTAGTTTTTTTAGGTTAATAATAAAGCGATGACCGGCTCGTCAATTCAATTTTGGTTCTAAATTACGACGCTTGGGTCGCCAATAACCCTTGTGTAGATTACTGCGCCAATAGTTCAACTTAACTCTCCACGGTTACTTTTAGTTGTTTTTTTAAAACAATTTACGGCCTTTTTTTAGTGTTTAAAAAGCAACGATTGTATAAAAACTAAAAAAAAAAAATATAAAGTTCTTAAAAGGGCATACAGATGGAACCCATCAACCGTGCATAAAAACGATGAATGGAAGAAAAACAGAAAATGCGCCACTATAAGAACAAAAATAATTTAAAACCACTGTTGCCACACTAGAAAATCTAAAGAACAAAATTCGATAATTGTAGTCCAGACACTAGAAAAATAAGGAGTGGTGGCCATGTCATTTACTAAGCGATCTCCATTATTGAGGTTGTGGTATGCCTCCGAGAAAATCCCAATGGAATTTTTTATGCACTGCTGACGGGACTTCATTTAAGTTCTGAAACGGTTGTATGCTTTTTTAAGGACTTTTTAACTTTTTGTTTGCTTTTCATACGTTGTTTTTTAAACTCTTAGTAATAACGCGTAGGTTTATGTACATTTTTATACACGCCCTTTTACACGAGTGTCTAACATCGTATTTCGATCCAAGCATCTGAAGCATCAGACCCTCTAAAAAAACGAGGCTATATCGAGCGCCAGCAACCTACTTTGCATTCAGAACGGGAGCTTAGACGGCGAAACAATCACCCTCGCACCTTTTCTTGGAAGACAAAATGCTCACGAAAGTTCAATTTGTTATGATTGCCCCTTCATTAACATCCCCGCCCGCGGTTGCAGAAATTAATAGTTTTCGGCAGAGGTAAATAGCTTGTGATTTTTAACAGCTGTTGGCCTGATGGAGAACGAGCACATCTAACAATGCTGCTAGTGTGAAATCCTACTATGAGAAAGTGACGTTCACTGTTAAAAATTAGGCACTTTGTTTCACCAAAAATATGGTTTCTAGTAGCTGCAACGGCTGTGTGGTGAAACGTTAAACCATACTTTTTGGTATTCGGTTGAACCATTTCTCAGGTTTTTGTTTCCAAATCCAGAAAAATGGTTCAACCAAACAGCGAAAAAAAAGGTGAAACAAAAACTAGTAGCTGCAACGGCTGTGTTGTGAACCACACAGCCGTTGCAGCTACTAGGAACCAATATCATGGTGAAACCAAGCACAAAATTTTTAACAGTGTTGTATGGAAACTTTCGGAGTTTAAAACGCGTCTCAAGTTGGGAGAAAAGAATATATCGGGACACGAGGCACATTCGAACGTCTTGAAAATACTTGTTTTACTTATGTAGGGGATATTTAGGATAAGTATAATTTTTTGAGTGTAAGATTTAGTACCACTACTCCCAATATGCATAGATTTAACTAAGAGTTTGCAATACTAAATATTACTAATGTATACTAAATAGTAATATGCGATAAATGCCAAGATACGTAGCTGACACTATGGCACATCTTTGAGTGTCCAGCCATGAGTGTTAATCTGAGGGGAGTCTTGCCGTCAATAATAGACCCAGGGCCGGATTTCTAAATAGGCTAAGTAGGCTGTAGCCTAGAGCGGCGAATTTTTTGGGGCGGCAAATTTTACGACCCTTTAAAGCAGCATTCGGCATAAAAATATTATTATAAAGATACGAATATTTTTAAGAAAGAAAAAAAAATTACATTAATGCGTAAACCGTAAATGTATATATAATACTAAAATTTCGTAGCAAACATGGTAGCTGCGAGGGCAATTGCACCCCTCCTCCTGGATTTCGAAGTTGAAAGAAAAATAGTCGAAAAATAGAGTCGATTCTAATATGTGTATCTATTTTAAACAGCACATACTACCCTATTTTGCAGCTAACCAGCTACCTTTCGCCGAAGGGGGAGAATATTGTGACAGGGGCGGCAAATCAATCGTAGCCTATAAGCGGCAAATCTTTAAATCCGGCCCTGGATAGACCTGTATGACGATAATATAAAGCAACTTGCAGAAGCAGTAATCAACTCATGGATCCCTTTGATTCGGCTACGCCGTAGACACGATAAAAAAAATAACATAGATGAAAATTGAGAACATATTTGTACTAGTTAAAATGCATTTTCTCATTATGCATTCTCATTTCTCATTATTATTATATTACTGTGATGTGATGCGGATATTTCCTAAACTGTATGCGTGTAAATGTATACATTTAAATATTAAATTGACGTATAGTTTAAAGTTAAGCTACTAAGTATCATTATGGTTTGAAGAACTAAAAATCATGTGACTTAGAACCGCGAGAGCGCAGAATAGAACCTTTATTCTTTTCCCCACCTTTCAGGTATAGCAACACAGTGAAGAATTAAAAGAACTGACGCGTAAGAATAGCAAAAAAAAACCAAGATCCTTATTATAGCCCCGCAAAATAGTTCTTTTGACCATTGGTTCTTTCGAAATAATTGCACCGACTCTGTTTAATGGGGGTGCTAGTAGCGTGACGAAAGGGCGTGTGGCGGGTATCGTCTGAGCGGCCAATCCCATTTCGGCTGGGATCGTTTGCGTTTCTGGGATTCGATTGTGGTCCGGAATATTCCATGTGTAGAACAAAAGCAGCGAATTATGTTTTTGTTCTATTTGTGGGTCTCTTTTATAATGGTTGAGAGGTGCCAAGCATAATAAAAGAGTAGGAAAATAGAAATGGAACATACGATTAGCCGAGGGTTTTCCTAATAATTCTATAATTAAAATTTCTGTAATTAAATTTTTTTTTTATTCCTTAGTGTAATAGTTAAATGATGAAGGCTATAAATGTAAAATACACATGTCAGTATAAATGGCTAATTTCTTGCAAAAATTATCCTTTCTGTAGTGTAAGTCACGAGTGTAAAAAGTGATTATCACTAAAACTTTTAAAAATTAAATGAAAAAAAAAATAGCTGATAGCTGATCTACACTTATTGCAAATAAATAATGTAACATTCTTCATTCAATTTGATTTATTTTTAAATTTAAAAAAAGCTTTTTAAAATTTTGACTTACAGTACAGTTACATGGAATTAGCCAAATTAAGGTTAGGTTAGGTTTGAATTATCGTCGCACTAGAGCTACACGAGGGCTATTGGCGACGAGCGTCGTAATTTAGAACCACAGTCAAGTGACGAGCCGACACCTGAATAGGCACCCAACGCAACCGTTAAGGGCGACATCGTACGCAGCGTTAGGACTTTGAAGGATATTTAACGTGCACTCCCTTACACGGGGTATTATTCGTCGGACTTTTTTTGGCTGCACGGGCCGTTTATAGGTCGGCAGTTATTTTGGCGATGCCCGGACCCGAACCTGGGACCTTTCGCATGCTAGGCGAGTTCCTAACCGACTGGGCTCCCCAGCCCCTAGCCAAATTAAGAGTTTGGACAGCCGTGGTCCCAAAATGAGAAGATTTATTTGTATCCGCATATTCATGAAATTCTTTTTAAAATAAAGAAAGGAAAAAAAACAAATACCTTTGGCTTTTCTTAAAACGTCACTTTGTGTGTGACAAAGAAATTCCGCAGTGTTCCAACGGTTTGACGTCCTTTATTTATAGAAATATGGCAAAGCTTTTGTTTAAAAAAATGTTTTGTAAATAAGAGTGAAAAACATAAAAATTGCCGTTTCGTTAACCTTATAATTCCTTTTTTTTCTATTTTAGTTCTTCAATATAAACTCTTTGTTGGTGTTTTTTTTTTCAATTTTAATGCTTGTATTTTATTCAATTTTTTAATGTTTGCATTTTATTCTAATTCAATGTTTGCTGTCTATATTTTATTCGATTTTAGTGTCTTGCCTCTGCTATGTAATTGGAAATTTTCTTTTCTGTATAGCAGTCTAATAAATAAATAGATCTTGTTTCTAAACCAGTAAACCTATCAGTTTAAAAATCTTCCTGAAAATGAATCACCCGCGTAAAGTGACGAATGCATCGGAAAACTTTTCTTGCCATTTTGCGCATTTATTGTAATTATAAATCGGTGTTCGTTGCATTTTTCCGAATCACTTGGGAAATTGGCCGACTACTTTTCATTCACCCACACGCGATGAAAAATAATTTTCTTTTAACGTAAGTTAGGGCACTGTTGCGTGTTTAAAAGATTTTGAAAGACTTTGGAAGTGTTTTTTTTTCAGTTAGAAATACCTCAAATGTTCTGAGGTACTCTGAATTGGTAAAACTTTCATTTCCAATGTTTTAAGCAGTTGCAACTCACTATTTAATAAGGATTTTCTTTTTCAAACTGTCAAAATATCAAATTGTTAATTAATTGGCACTGATTAAAAACCGATGTCAAAATGGAGGATATACATGGAGGTAATTGTTTTTGATTATGCAAAAAGTTTTTGCGCATTGCCAGTTTTACCGAATTTTTACCGCATTTTTAAGTTAAAGATTCATGAAAGCCCAGTTGTAAAGATCGCCTGGAATCCAATTTTTCTTGTCGAATACGATTTTCAACTTTCTTTCCTATAAACAGATTGATTAGTGAATAAGTACACTGCTCAAAACAATTAAGAGAACGCATGGTTTAAAAACTCTTTCACCCCCAATGATTCCATTTGGTATCATCAGCTTCCGATTTTTTTCTCACTAAGTTGAGATCGCACTTATTTATCGTTGGATGGAAGAATCATGTCTTTTGAAGAATTAAATAATGTTTGTTTTAATTAAATGAAAATATGAAAAACATGGTAAAATAAAATTCACCCCCAAAGAATTTTATGAAATAAATTGACCCTAAATTCTTCACGCTTGCATTCTTAGATGTTTAAAAATTGATTTTACCTTTTTTTTTACAAATAAAGTTTTGAAAAACTGTTGTAATAATTTATTGAAAAGCTATGATTCCAATATTTCCCCTCTTAAATTTTAGTTAAAAAATTAAGATTTTTTCCATTGTTTTTTACCATATTATTCTGGATGCATAATGAATCTATTTCACAAATTTTAGATTTCTATAATAAAAAATAATAAGTTGGAACTGAAAGGGTAAACAAAAGTACGCAAAGTGCTCCCCTAATTCTTTTGAGCAGTGTAGATAAAAAAAATTTAAAAAATGTTTATTATTTTAATGCTAATTGCTTTGTAGGATGTCAATATGAGGCTGCGTTGGATGTCAAATCAGTCCTGCGCCACTTGACCGCGGTTCAAAAGTACGGGGTCCGTCACCATTGACCAACGTATAAATCTAGTGTCCTCCCTCCCCACAGTTCTCGTTACCAATCACGTAGCCCAATATATCTCAACTCCCAATAGTCAAAATACCATATCCCGCTCTCCCGAAAAAAAACAATCGTAACCTGATTTATGGATATCCAGGATAACAAAAAAAAAAGAATATCCGGAAGTTATCCAGGAGCACGTCTCCGCCTGAACGTGACGGCCGGATGTTCCCGGACTCGGTCACGCGTGGCACGTGACAGAATTTCACGTCTCTGATCAAATATGCCGGCCAAGATTTAATGGGAGAAAACGCAGGGATTTTTGTCCCTATCTCCGGAATGTATAAGGCGAGAATCTCGGTTGTGCTTCGATTCAATATTCATTTTTAAATATGAAATATGGCGGGGACTTTTTTTTCTTCTCTTCTATTTTTTGCATAATTAAGTTTTTATCTTGATATTTTGGTTGGTTGGGCTTGAATTGTAATATGCTAAGAATTGTTGATTAAAAAGGATATTAATACTTTAACTTATTTTTAAGTGTTATTGAATATTAAAAACTAGGGGTGTGTACCACTGCACGACTTTCAATTACTGCCCCAAAAAAGTAATAGCTTTAAAGGTAATTATACCATATATACCATAAAAGGTAATTTCAACCACAAAAAATCATAAAAGTTTTATGCCAGCAACTTTGTCTTCTTTAGCAAAACCAAAACATTTTCTACCCTTGCTCATGCGCGATTCTCTCTAAAACCTTATTATGACGTCCGACAAGTACTGAGAACTCGTGTACTGAATTGAAAGTCTTTTTTTTTAGTTCAACCATGGCCTACTCAACTACTAAGGCCGAAGAAGCTTTCCAAACAAGCTCGGGACGGAAATTTTGACGTCATAGTTCCGAGTGACGTTGTTCGAAGATAAAAACAACCTGTCTCGAAACCTGTTCGGAACCACTCGTTCACGGCTGACCACATTTTAGAGTTCCGAATACGTCCGAATAGTTTCTCGGTGTTCGCACTGTGAACAGTGACGTCAACATTTCCGTCTACGCTCATGTTTAGGAAAGCTTCTCTGGCCTTGTTATTGAAGTTGGCCGTGGTTCAACCTAATTTAGACCGACCAATGTTCGACTTTTTTTAGGATCAGTACTCTCCAAAATGTGTAGAAAACTCATCTCCATTTCGGATGTTTGACCCCATCGCAAAAATTTCATTACCTCACATTTCATATAAGGTAATTGGAAGTACAAATTTATAAGAATACTATATCACTATCACTAGTTAGTTGTCTACCTCGTCTTGTTTTCAGACCAACCTGAGACAGCATATGAACCAGCTACTCTGCTGCACTTCGTACTTGAACAGCGCTGGTTATTATATATAGTCCGCAGCCGAGATGGGTCCTCGGCTCGTTCCTTGCATTACTAATTCAGTGTCGCGTCATTCCAGTGGCGTGATCATAAAGACGGTCGCATGCAAAACAGGTGGGATACGGAGAACGGTACTTTGCCTCGAAGTGTGTCGCCCGAAGGGGGCCGTCTGCATATTGAACTGTTTCACTCGGCAGAGCCGGATTTAAAGATTTGCCGCCTGTAGGCTACGAAACGCCTGATTTGAAATAACAAATTTATTTGTGTTTATGGCGTTTTTTCATTCTCCCACATTCTCCCACTTCCGTTGTAAGATATCCCAGATATAGTTTTCTTGACTATTTTTTTTTCTGTCTACCTATCAGTATCATCTATGTACTTTTACATTCTAAATCGAAAGCGAAAAAATAGGCTAATTATTTTAAACAGTTCTACTATTTTTATTCAACTTCCAAATCCGGGGGGGGGGGGGGGTGCAATTGCCCTCACAGCGGCTATGTTTGCTTCTAAATATTAGTACTATATATACGTTTACAGTTTACGCATTAATGTAAATTATTTGTTTTCTTTCTTACAATAATTTTTTATGCCAAATGCCGCTTTAATTGGTCGTAAAATTTGCCGCCCCAAAAAATTCTTCGCCGCTCCAGGCTACAGCCTATTTAGAAATCCGGCCCTGACACTCGGGCAGCTTTTACGACCACTATTTGGTAATTTATATGAATCACCGATCAACCAATCAGTCTTCGTATTGTCCTGTCACCTCAAAGATGCATATCGAACTAAACGGGGATGCACTTTTGTAAATACGAGACCCCTTTGCGAATATTTAGTCCATATTTGTGGCTTGATTTCACTGCCCTTGTCCGCGCGTACTTGGGTATAGTTTATTGGTATTTATAAGATTAAATGATAGATCAACCAATCAATTTTTTTAAAAGCTGGCCGTGACGTGGATACGCCTTAAAATGGATTAGTATAAGGGAATAATTTTTGTATAAGTTTATTTCAGGCAGTTATAATTTTTTTAAAAAAAATTCTTTCGTACGAAAAAAAATGTCATATCCAAATGTTCAGGGTTGCACCTGGAGACCATGGAAAACATGAATTTTTCGGGATAAATAAGAGACAAATTTCCCAGGGAGAATTTTTATAAAAAGCAGAGTTTTGCTAAAAAACATGTTATGGAATCTTGTGCACATTCACTAATGAAATTTGATGTTGGATTTCCTCATTTTTTTTTATCTATTATGGTTGCCAGTTCAATCCTTTTATAGTTAAACTTATAGTTTCCTTGCACAGAAGCTACGACTACGGGCGGAGCTATAAAACGCGCGGAGCAATCAGATGAAGACAAAACAAAACGGCTAAAATTTCATCTTCATCTGATTGCTCCGCGCGTTTTATAGCCCCGCCCATGGTCGTGGCTTCTGTGCAAGGAAACTATGAGTTTAAATATAGCATCTATTTGAAACTATTATGTTATTTATATTTGTTAAAAATTTAGTACATAAATTAATATGAATTTGTTTTCTAAAAATTTCTCCAGGAAAACTTAATTAGAACGCAAAAGATATATATTTTGTTTGAATAGTTTGTTTGACTTGTTTATTTACTTAATCTAATATTTTGGTTGAGAATTTTATTGCACTTTCTAGAGGCTACTTTGCAATTAGTATTTAGAAAGAATAAATTATACTTAACAGATTCATTCATGATTTTGATTAATCATTAAAAAAAATCAATAAACAATAAATTGTAGTTGTTTTGAATTTGGTAGATTTTTTAAAAAAGTTTAAATAAAATGTAACAGATTTTAAATTTGAAAACTCGGTTTGTTAACATTAAAAACAACGCAAGACGTAGCAGCAGGCGCAAGACGTAGGAACTGACCCTAAAATTTCATTTTATGAAGTCGTGAATATGACATTTAACTTTTATCCTTAATTACAATAAATGCTTTACTATAAAAAAAAGTTCTTCCGATAGACGATATTTTGATTCAAATGTACTACTTAAAAGAAACAGTATTTAGACTTTTGGACAAATTGAGTAAGTCTAATGACGTCTGTTAGCCGGTCTCAAAGTTAGAAATTACAATATGTATACAGCCCCCTCTGTTACCGGGGCCCTTCATTTTTGATGAGCGACTTCGACTCTCTTGATTCAATTTGGGGGACACCCGTGTCACTGGCATCGATTGAGGGCGGGAATGCGAGGTCTTCAAGACGCCATTGATGGTCACGTGTTGACGTTTTACATTGAGCTTGAAGAAACGTAGAGTGAGGTGTGTGATTCACTGAACAGGGCAACAAACGAGCCGGTGCAATAAGGAAACGCGGACACGGCACTGCAGCAGAAACGAACCGGGCAGAAAACCTAGAAACTTGCCTATTTCGCTATTGGGTTCGTCTTCGCTGGTTCTTAGTTAATGATTCACATGGTTATTTCTTAAAAAAGTTGGAAATTAAAGTGAAAGAAAGTTAATTTCTTTCGAACTAAAAATATTAAAATACATTTAGGAGCCCAAGTCAATATAATAGAGGGGTCTCATACAAGCATTGCATACAAGTGTAGGGAAAACAGTCCTTTTCTGCCCTGTTCGCTCAAAAGGGTGTGAGTGGGTTTTCGGCTCGCTGACACCTCACTCCAGTTTCCCTTCTAGCTCAATGACGTTTTACCTAACATTTGGATAACGTAATTTCAAGCAAAAGTTTGTAGTAAACTAAGATTAAATAAGAGCAAAGTTGTATAAACTAGAGTTAAATTATGTCTGAGGAATAATAAAGTTGGTTTGAAAAAAGTTAGTTATGTGTAACATTTAAGTTACAGTTATGTAATTACAGTTATGTATAATAGTCTGTGTTACGTAACTAACACAAAATATTAAGTGAAGCGAAAAATTCCTCATAAAACCTCATCACGTTTATTTGCAATATTAAGCTTCATTTTTGTATTCTAAAGTATGAGTAACATAAATTGAAAACAAAAATCTACTGTTTGTATCCAGTTTGTTGGCCTTTTGTTTGCTTGCAAAAGCAATTATTGTCATGATATAACAACTTTGACGTCATTTTACGAGATATTTTAGAAAGTAAGTTATCCAATTTGAAAAATCTACTGCATTGTAGGGTCACACCCATTCTTTTTTGCAGATTTTTGTTTTGTGTATACTTCTAAATACACACAGACTTAGTCTTGGTGTGTTGGTGTGTGCTCTCTTAGTGGTTTTTTGGTTCACTATAAATTGTTAGCGATGCACAAATCTTGCAAAAAAAGAATACTTCATAAAATTTGTTTTAGGATCAGTTCAGTCCTTTTTTTACCATTAAAGTAATAAATAGAAAATTTTATTACCGATTCAATTTAAACTTGATTAGCTAAATCCCCTTTTAACTATTTTAAACGAGTGATGATCAATTTTTCATGGATTATTTTCTAGGCTATGGAGTGTGTTCATACACGAACATCTTATAAGTAATTTATTAACAACATAAATTTTTTTTCGTATTATTTCACTATCTACGTAAACAAGTTGTTGAAATATTTATTTAAATATCTTTTTTTTTTAAACTAAAAAAATTTCTTGCAAAGAAAACAATTTTACGCAATGATTTGTAAATCTTCAGGGAATTTAAGCATTGAATTATTTGAACGGCCGTTGGCTCTAAACCTCTAATATGCCAAAAAAAAAGTCTTTTCCATTTTGATAATGTTCCTTAGAAATTGTTAATAAGTATTTCCCTACTCAAACAACGACCAAATAAACAAAAATATACCGTGAAAACTAGTGTGGCCAAACATGGCGACTGCTCCATATACCTGCCACTCCATCTGTATCAATGCGTCTAAATAAGGCATCCGTCGCATATGGGGAAAAAAGACCGTCCCATGGGGAAAACAAAAAAAGGTAGGGAAAACTTATTTTTTACGATCCAGGAGCCGGTAGCTCGGTGTTCCACTTAAAGAAATGGACGTCTACAGCTGCAAATAGGCCCTAAATTACTTTAAGGCCGCTCCGAGCCACTAAATTATCTGGTGGACGGATATATTCGTGTACGGATATATACGGCATTAATAATTTATAGAATTATATACATAAAAGGGTATTTGTTTTCAATAATCCTAAGTGGGAAAGTCGACCATTTTTAGTCTACTTTCCTTTTTTTTTAATTCGAAAGAATAAAAAAAATGGAAAGTAGGTATTGACATCGTGGAGATTTCCGTCGTCCGTCCATACCCCACCTTTCAAATTCTATTCTAAATGTCCAATTTCAAATTTATTGCATCTTCGATTACCCCTCCCTGCATCCGCCAGTGTCAACTACTCTTTATGACATTTAAAACGCAAAATATTTGTTCTATTTAATATAACAATTATTCTTTAACATTTAATTATATTTTATTATGAGTACAGCACAAAGATCAAAGCTATTTTAAATCTGTGTGTAAATTATATGACTTAGGTAACTATAGGTTTAAAAACGTATCTAGTTAAATATATAGTTTACTTATTTTTGGATATTTTATTATTTTGACTGAAAACTGATTCTGACATCAACTGATTTTGCTGAAAACAGTAAATACATTAATAAATAGAAGCATTTTATACTGCGTTAAGACTTAATGGTATTATTTTTTTTCGTTCTGTCGCAAAACATATTATACTGTATAGATAAACCTGCATGTAAGAAAATCTAAAGCAAAGAAAAATATCTTCATACCCGGAATCAAACGTGCTTGCTTACAGCAGACCGAATCCTCACAACGGGTTTTCAGCCCTGTCAATTTACCCCTATAACATTGTAAATGCCCGGCTTCGTATATTGCCCCCTCTGGGCTTAGAACTATTATTGCGAAGTGCACGTTATTTCTATAATAAGCGGCAGTTATTCGATAGCCGGGTAGGTGCGATTAGACCATTTTAAAGACGCTTTTGTGTAAAGTACCTCATTATTACGATTCGCACCTAAAAAAAAGTCTTGCTTTGCCGCACGGTAGGTAATATTTAGTATTTTCGCCAGAACCACACCTTTATATTTCGTGTGTTTTCATACAATAAGGGTCTCCAATTGTACCAGTTTAGTCTCCTTTATTTTTTTTTATGGCATTGTAAATTTGTTTAACTTATTTAGTTTATATCGCTTACAATTTATTTATTGTGGCATAAAATATTTTAAACCGTATTTCGATAAAAAAAAAATTCCAATTTTCAATGTAAAGTCTTGTTACGGTTATTAATGTAAAATTAATGTAATTAATGTAAAAAAATTAATTTTAAAATTTACCAAATTATATATGATTTAATGGTGAACGGAGATAGTTTTTCATCCCAAAAATGCTACCTTTTAACTCATCTATTAGATACCTCTCATGCGTTACTAGTAGTCATAAAATAGAAATGTTTACTGCGTTCTCTTCGTGCATTTTATGAGGCTTTGGAAACTTATGCTTTGAGTCGACTTCTTTAATTGAACGGCGGGTCACAATTGTAGTTTTTTTTGTCTTCAGGTTTTAGCTTTTTATACATTAGGCAGGGTTGTTAAAAACCCGGGGTTTTTCATGAAAAACCCAACCCACTTGGGTTTTTGAGGTTTTTTCAGGGTGTTTTAGGTTTCTTTTTCAGTATTTTGGATGTGGTTTTTTCAAGTGGGTGTTTTTGAAAAAACCCACCCGGGTTTTTTCGGGTCGGGTAAAATCATAACAACCCTGACATTAGGATAGAATCCAAATAATCGTCAAACAACCCCTGTATAGCAGGTGGTTTTGTGGCGTCGCCTCAGGTCTGACCACAGGTCCGGAGTTCGAATTCCGTATTGGACAAGATTCACTAAGCCTTTCATGCTTTTAGTGCGTCGCTTGGGAACCAAACAGTGGGAGGTTTCACGTCAGTCTGACCACCTGGCAAAAAAAAAGAGACCGGAGGAGGAAGAAAACCTCCTCCGGTCTCGTTTTCTGAAATGGGCACAGAAGGCCGAGGCTTTCCACCGGCTGTAGCACCCCTGAATTAGCATAACCCACGTGTGGCAGTAGTGCTAACCAATACCATAGGGGTCCCCCCCCGCCACATTTATCCCCCCACCTGCAGAAGGAATCGGTGACACGGAATCCTGGGAAGAGTAAATACACAAATATAATAACAATGATGGAAGGGATAAGAGAAATTGCTCCCGCGTTTCTTTTTGCTCTTCCTTCAAGAAGATGGGGAGAGAAACAGTAGCAAAAAGTTTCGGGAGCAACGGAGTGGTGTTTTTCACCCGCTCCTTGCAATTTTCTCGAAGAAATGAATGGCTGTTTTATCGTAGGATATAGTTGAATTATTTCTTGGTAATGGGAAGTTTGAAATACCTAATCCTAAAACCTAAATAACCAAGTTAATCAACTATTGAACACTTAACTGGGACATGTGCCTTGCATCCGTTAATCATGATTCCGAGAGAAAGTGGGCAGAGCACGCCGTGGCCCACATTGGTCTGTCACGCTAATGTGTTGTTTAGAAAGATAAAATGGGCAATAACGTTATTTTACTTACTACTGTTGTTGGGGATAATTTATTTTTTTATAAGACCAATTTAAACATATTTGCAGTTATAAAAGCAAACAAAATCTAACATTTGCTATTATGTAAATATAAGAAAAATACTGTCATTGAAGAAGATAACTGAAAATGGGTTTCAATTATTAAATCATTCTTTGAGAGGAGTAAAAGCCCCTGGTTCTGATACTTTTCCAGTATAAGTCAAGGATGAATGACGTGTGAAACTTAAACCAACGCCCACGTTACATCATTCGTACGGTTGCGTTGGGTGCCTATTCAGGTGTCGGCTCGTCACTTGACTCTGGTTCTAAATTATGACTCCCCTCCCCAGCGGCCCTCATGCAGCTTTAGTGCAACGATATTTAAACCTAACCAGAAACAACACTAACAATCCTCGACTGTTTTTGCGAAGACACCCCTCTCCAATGGCCGGCTCCCGGAGGAGAGAGAAAAAGATAGTCGGGAAACACTTCTCAGACAATTACAGTCGGGAAACGTGACGAAAATCCGGGATCCTCTCTTCCTCCCAAGATTCCCTCATTCCTTTTGATGACGATCCCCCCCCCCCCCCCCGATGAGTTATGGGCTCCTTTTCACACGTGTGAATGGGGGCTCGCTCTATGAAAGGACTGTTTAATGTGTCGTGTTCGAGTGAATTCGACCGAATAGGTCAAAAGTTATTTTAATTTCCATACATTACTGAAGTATTAAAGGTATTAACTTTTAAACATAAGCGTACCCTAATCGACCAAAATGTATTTGTAAGGTTTTTGTTGAAAAACTTCTAACAATTGGTATTAAACTTGAGTCTGTAAATATAACCAACTTAAAATACCTTTTTCTTCACTTCCGAATTAATAGTACGAAAGAAATAATTGTTACCACTGTTTCACAAATTTAAATTTATACCTAACCTTAGTCCACTAGTTTGAGTGAATTCGACCGAATAGATCAAAAGTTATTTTAATTTCCATAAACTACCCTCTGAGGAAAATTGGCTGAAGTGTGTAAATTACACTGTTAAAAATTAGGCACTTTGTTTCACCGAAAATATGGTTCCTAGTAGCTGCAACGGCTGTGTGGTGAAACTTTAAACCATATCTTTGGTATTCGGTTGAACCATTTCTCAGGTTTTTGTTTCCAAATCCAGAAAAATGGTTCAACCAAACACCGAAAAAAAGGTGAAACATTTCACCACACAGCCGTTGCAGCTACTATTAGGAACCAATATCATGGTGAAACCAAGCACACAATTTTTAACAGTGAGGTTTTCATTGAATAATATTTAAATTTGAATTTTTAATTGAAATTTTTTAATTTTAAAAATTATAATTATTATGCAGATGACTGTAAATAACTCCCCCATTTTTAAAATTTAGTTATGTCATAAAATTTGTAAATTCATGTGTGTGCGTTGCTGGAAAATCTGACAGTTAGATAACGGGTTTATGCGTCTGCATCCCTCAGAGGGTTAAAGTCATCAGTTTTAAATGTACACTCTTAAAAATACAAAAAAGTGAACAAAAGAGTGAAATCCACTCCTATAGGGGAAGTGCATTTTTGGCACCGGAAAGGAGTGGAAATTAACTCAGACTGAGTTAAAACCGCTCGTTTTAAGAGTGTAGGACGTAGATTGTTTTCTTTTATTTATTTTACCCACTCCGCAAAAAGAGTGAAATCCACTCCTATAGGGGAAGTGCATTTTTGGCACGGAAAGGAGTGGAAATTAACCCAGACTGAGTTAAAACCGCTCGTTTGTTTTAAGAGTGTAAGTGTTCTTTACTCGACAGCAATGTGCTGCTCTGCAAAAAAATATCCTAACACTTGGTTTTGAACTTGGGTCTGTAAATAATCTATTTAAAATATCATTATCTTCAATGAAGAATTAATCGTCCGAAAGAAATATTTCTGCATTGCTGTTTCACAAATTAAAGGCCTATAACTAACTTTTAATATCAGCCCACTACTTCCTTATAAATTAAGGCCCAAGTGCAAAAAATATTTTATTTTGTAGAATTAAATATTTGTTGCCACTTGATCGTTTTTTTCAGTTACATGTAATTCAGTGATCAAATGTATTTTAATAAATGTTAGTTTGGCAATTAAGTTTAAAAAATAAGAGATGTCATTTTTTTTTGCTACTGCGAATGTGCATCCGCCATTTTGCTGGAGCCAACTTGTCGCACAAATTGAGATTCGTTACCACTAGATGTCTTTCCAGTTATATATACTTTGATGTGCCACCCCCTTCCATTACACGGATACAATAGTAATTTTAGCGCACTTCAGTAGAGGATCATGAGGGTTTTATGGTCGCTGATACCGGATCTTAAATATTCATGGCCCTGCTACAGGAAATGTAATTTCACTAGGATGTAAGGTCTCGATTTTTAATAATTTCTGTTAATAATCAATTTATTGTTAATACTTAGTTAAGTAGAAATCATGGTTCCGTCAAAAAGTTATTGATTTCAGTTTTCTAAAGATTCAGGGTATGCTAGTTAAGAAAAAACCCACATATTGTCCGAAAGTCCGCCTTTTCAGTTATAAATCAATCTTGCCAACTGCTTTAATTGCCATTTGCTCTATTGTTTAGGTCTGTGTAAGATTAGGGATTCTTTTACTTTTATGTGGATTTTACTCAAATGCAGAAAAAACTATGAATGTCCGTTAAAACTGGACACAATTTTGGTTTCTGTAGCTCTGATTCTGTTATCTTTTACTTTTTAAAATGCATACTTCTTCTCTGTTTACCATACAATAGTCATTGAGCTCGAAGGGACACTAGAGTGAGGTGTCAGCGAGCCGAAAACCCACTCACACCCTTTTGAGCGAACAGGGCAGAAAAGGACAATTTTCCCTACACTTGTATGCAATGCTTGTATGAGACGCCTCTAGGGCTCCTAAATGTATTTTAACATTTTTAGTTCGAAAGAAATTAACTTTCTTTCACTTTAAATTCCATCTTTTTTAAGAAATAACAATGTGGATCACTAACTAAGAACCAGCGAAGACGAACCCAATAGCGAAATAGGCAAGTGTCTAGGTTTTGTGCCCGGTTCGTTTCTGCTGCAATGCCGTGTATTCATCCGCGTTTCGTTATTGGCTCGTTTGCTGCCCTGTTCAGTGAATCACACTCCACGTTTCTTCTAGCTCAATGATAATAGTAAATTACTTTTATGTCTGTTTTTTGCGTTACTTTCGTATTTTTTTTTATCATGGTAGAAATGATGTAAAATAACACTTTAAATTTAAATTGGGTTTTATGGAGTCTAGTTTTTTTGCATCAGCTGCTAAATGTTGCTTATAGTTAACTAGCTTTATAAACCCGGCGTTGTACGGGTGTACCCTTAATAACGGTGATTATGTTATTGTATGTAAACATTTATTTTATACCAATTGATTCCTTCTCCACTGATCAGCACTCCATCGGTATATAATAATTTCCCCCCATTCTAATATCAGCATTAATTTTAAAAAAGAAATCCGATTGTGTATCCAAGCCCTTCTAGAAGTTAGAAGGCTTTCCCATAGGAAAGCCTTCTAACCTGGCCCTGTTTAAATTGTCAGAATAGCTGTGATAGAATGGTCAGTTTCTATTTGCCCTCCTACACCCGAAAATGCCCAAAATGTGGTAAACATTCCACTCCATATTCGACCACTCGACAGGGCTTGGGAGCCCAGTCAGTAAAGGCGTTCGCCTCGCATGCGATAGGTCCCAGATTCGGGCCTGGGCATCGTCAAAATGACTGCCGACCTATAAACGGCAAATGCAGCCAAAAATGTCCGACGAATAATACCACATGTGGTGGGAGTGCACGCTAAATATTTTCAAAGTCCCGGCGCTGCGTACGATGTAAAAGTTGCATTGGGTGCCTACTTAGGTGTCGGCTCGTCACATGACTGTGGTTCTAAATTAAGACGCCCGTGGCCAATATCCCTCTTGTATAGCTCTAGTGTGACGATAATTCAAACTACCCTAACCCATAAAACTGGATGCGAATAGCTACCCTAAGTTAACTTTTTAAGTTCGGCCAAAAGCCGCCAATACCGAAATTCAATCGGCCATTAATTACATCATTGCTGTATCAAATTGACAGTTTCATAAACATAAAATTTTTTCGCTATACGTAGAGGGAATTAACGTTTCTTAGAAGTATTCATCAGATCTAGAATAGTTATCGCCTTTACTGTCATGAGACATTGTAGCAATATTTTCACTTCTTACCATTTGTAAACATTAAATTAAATTCGGAAAAAAAATCCAAAGATTTAAATTCAATAAATAAAATAATGATATTCAAATAACAATCCTACAAATTAAACTCGCGTGATCTTACGTGCTTATATACTTAATTTTCGTTCACGCTGAATGCGCTGAAATTTCTTTTAAATTGAAATAAAAAGTATAAATTCTATTCTTACAATGCTATTCCTATGGAGAAATCGGCTCTCGTTTTGCACTTCTACACCCGTTCGGGTTCGAATTTCGAAAAATCGCTTCTTGAATGACGCTTTCATTACAAAAAGAATATTCTCCTAAAATTTGGTAGCTGCACCTCCAGTAGTTTGGGCTGGGCGTCGATACGTGAGTTAGTGCGTCAGGACTTTGCCTTTTATATATATAGATATTCACGGTCCCAATACTGTACCGTGGCTCATAATGAAGCTATTCGTTGCCAATATAGTTCTGGGGGGGGGGGGGGGGAATTTCTTACTTGACATAAATTCAATATCCACTTAATAATTAAAAAAAACCCTTTATTTCCTTGCCTACACAACTTCATATGAAACATTAGGAATAATGAACTTATTTAAACATTCCCGTTGGTTAGCTGTAACAAGACATCTTTCTTTAAACAACAAAAAACAAGTAATGAAACGTTATAAAATAATGCTTCTGAAGGAATAAGTTTTGTAAAGTGGATCTCATAGTTAGTCCAGTGTGACGTTAATTCCTCCAAGAAAAAAATGTCTCTTGTTATTATAAGTCCCCTATAGAAAGACACCTCGCCTCTCTACAGGCGCGAAATAGAAAAAAAAAGATAACTCGTTCTCTATTTTTTAAATGGAACATTCGAAGGGATTTATGAGTCCCCTAAGGAGGGGCCCGGGCCCCTATTTTTTGCTCCAAATGGAACCCCCTAAAAACCCGCCATTCGGAGATTTATACTCGATTTCGAGAGTTACGATCGCTTTATATAACAGCGAGTATAATCTGTGGCATTTCGCGAAGATAAACTGCTTGTTATTACACGGGGCTCGGGCATAAGTCTCTCTTTTCAACCCCTTGGGGCACTTATGTCTATCTTTTTCGGGTTGAGGGGGAAGCGAGTGGCTTAAGTCAATACAAACAGTAGTTGCAACGATTTGGAAAAGTGTATTTGGGACATTTTGATCAAAATTTGAGAAATCCCAACCAAAACACAAGAAAGTCTTAAAGGGGAATAATAACATTTCTTATGCAACCCAATCTATGCCCATTTCTGTTTAAAAACAAATAAGAAAAGTTACACATGCAACGTTAATGTTCGCTATACTTTCTACGGTACCAGGTGCTGGTGCACAAATAACTTAAAACGCTGCTGCACCCGCAATGCAAGACAATAAATTTTCCACAGTGCAACTTTAACATTGTTCATTACTTAATTGAAACCTGAGTTTCCGGTTTTATTAAGTGAATAAAAGTTTTTATCCGCTTTCTGGGATCACACAAGTTTGTATGCAATCGTGACAATCTTGTGACAATTGTTACACTAGGATGCTAAACAAATGATTTCAGCGATGATTTTGTTAATGTTTTATTTTAACCTAGTCTAGTTAAGAATGCAACACCTTTTCTCGCAAAATGGAGGATTTTCTTGATATTCCGCCACATTGGAGCTACAAGAATGGTGTTTTTCATGTATGCTGCTGGAAAACTTGGCATTTAGGTGACGGGTATCCCCTAGAGAGGTACTTTACCACAGCAGATAGTGTTAAAATAGTCGCAACTTGATGTGGTCGTTAATAAAACCGTAAATAAGTTAATTTTTCGGTCGCATGTGAAATCTAAAGTTGACTTTATGGTTACCGAGGATTATGTGTTTTGTGACCAGAATTTAAAAAACAAAAAATCGGAACATTTTCTACCCACTATGACAATTTTCATGTAATTACTCCCTCCTTCTCAAATTTTAACCAACGGCATAAGTAATATGGTAAGACTAATAAATGAGCATATAACTTATACATAACTGGTAAATAGTTAGCATTATCCTGAGGAATATAATCTAAAACAAAAGGACTATTAATAATTTTAAGACTATTTTAACGTTTTTAACAAAAAATATTCACACAAATGCTGTAATGTCGATACTTATATTTCCCCTGTGTTTCGGGACTTTGTGAGACATCCGTTCTACAGAACCATGAGACAAAAAGCGGGACTGTCCCTCTAAAAATGGGACGTCTGGTCACATTATGTGGAGCAAAATTACGTACATATTAGCAAAATCTTCTGACCAGTAGCGTGTGACCCTAAAGATAAGGTCCCAGATGTGCTTCAAACCCTAGACAGTTCCAAAGTACCTTAAAACTATTTGGCCACACGCCGTTCGAAATATTGGCCGTCCTCATATATATATTTTTCCCACTTCAAAACTAACGCAATAACGAACCGCACAAATTGAATAATTTAAAACAATTTGGATCCCCCCTTCCCCTATTTGCCTCATCTCTTCACTGAAAATGAAGGATACTATGGTTGAAATATTAAAGAATCAAACTCAATGGTATTCCTTACGTGTTCTTTAGTTTGGCGGGTTGGGATTTTATGAGTGTGGTAAAAATTAATTTTAATATTAGCTAAATAAATGAAAAAGAAATTTACAGCTGATAATTAATATCAAGAAACATAGTTTATGTAAAAAGTGAGTTTTTAAAATTAATTTAACGAAACGTTTTAGAATTACTTGCTTTTTGCGTTTAACTGAGTAAGCAATGGTCTCTACGCTTTGATCGTGGTTAAGATTTTCAATTTTTGTTAAATTTAAACACTATGCTATTTATTGATTTTAATAACTAAACATCTTATATATCCAAAGTAGCTATAAATGTAATTAGATCAGAAAATAATTCCTTTGCTTAGGGTGTCTCAAAAGTCCTGTTAATCTAACTTTGAAAAATCGCCCTGCGAGTTGTGTTAAGAATTCTTTACCTTTATCAACTTTTTAAATATTTATTTACTATTTAACTATCTTTGTTTGATATTTGTGCTCAATTTTATTGTAAGAAAAAATTCCACGCGATTCAATTCTTCATAGCGTGAAAAATATTGGGCAAAAATAGTATACTCATTAGTTTTCAACTTAAATTATGTTATATTGACCTATTTGTTTGAAGATAGACACAGAAGAGGAATTTGCAAACGATATTTAAATGTAAAAAAAAATATTATTTTGTTAGTGATTTTTTTTAAAATCAGACTATCGAGAGCTTTGGGATTATCCTGTGAAGTGTTTTTCCCCCGGTGAAACAACACTGAAGGTATTCCCTAGCAATTTTCATTCGAGGTTTAAAACAGGTATTTCAATTTTGTCAAAAACGAAAACATTTTTAAAATAACGCTTATTATGGGTTTCTATAACAGAATTGAACGTAATAAACAAGTATAACTAGTTCCTGCATACTTTTTCAAAAATATGAATAAAACAAACAAAACAAAAAAAAATCCTCTAAAGGACAACTTTTTGAGAATATTCCAGTTCGACCCAATCGCAATACTTTCATGTCCTTTTATTCCATATTAGGAAAGTAAAAAATACAGGAAACATCTAATAACTGCTATTTTCAAAGAACTTCTTCCCGGTTTCCTTCCTGCCGCCGTGTAAAACAAGACGCGAATCCATTTTGCGGCGGTTAACTATAACAGCGGAACACACCCGGTTACGACCCCCCTGGGAGCAGTGTCGGCGGCATATTTATGGACACCCCCCCCCATTTTTGAAAGATTCGATTTCCCCCCCAGGATACAGCAGTTAAAATTCACGCTCTTTCCGGATTCCCTGTATAAGGGAGGAGGGGGGGGGGGGATAAAAGTTTTAGATAAGTTGCTCTATTTTATCCCCCCCCCACTTTGAACTATGGCGTAATTTCTCTCCCCCCCCCCACTTGCCATAAAATAGGGTCCATATGTGTACATTCTTTACGAAATTATGAAGGAGGCTCCAAGCCCCAGCATGATGCGGTGGGTTAAGGCGTCACGCCGCAGATTTTCACTGTCTGTTATCATCATTCTATGTACAGATAATGCCGTACAATGGAAAGTATCCAGCAAGAAATATTGCTATGTATATTTGACTGAAGCATGTTAAATCTGTTGTGGTCCAAAGTCCTGACCTCGTCTTAAGCGACGTTAATTTAACCAAGCCCCCAAAAATATTTTTTTAAAGATTTAATATCCTTTTACACCTGATTTGATTTTGTTTTAAAGTGTGTCAAACCTTTAGATTTGTTTAGAAGGTTCTTGATCAACTTAAATCCCAAATTTGTGAACCCTTAAAAAATAATTATTGAAATATGTCGTCAATATCCGACGCAGGTTCCGTGTTAATTTAATATGGCGGTCACATTTCCAAGTTCATTATGTGTGTAATCTTAATGTGTGTCTGTCTCTGAAAGCTTTAGTGTCTACTTAAAGTCTTAGACAAAATACACAGAATGGAACAAGAAAGTTATCCCATAATTTAAGAAGTTTCTGCGATTTTTCCTTCAAAAGTTATGATTTTTTTTAAAGACTTCTTAGAGTTAACATGGTGGAATAGACATTCTCTTTTAAACGTGTCTTCGAAGTTCAAATTGTGTTGGTATGTGTAAAGCATTAATAAAATGATCTGCTGCAACACTCGACAAATTTTGGAGGCTGACAATGATATCTCTGCAAAAAATTATTTATAATGTGCATAATTTTGTCGGCTGGTCAATGTAGGTATAGTGGACGGGACGAGTTCTTTCAAACGTGCATTTGATATTGGTAAAAAATGTTAATTTTAATATAAAGCTTCAAAAATAGCACTTTCGAAAACTCTTCATAAAATGCAATTAAAAATATCTTACAATCCCTGTCTTCATACTCTAACTGCAGGAAAAACAATCATTATAATGCGAGATTCATGAATGTGAAAAATTAAGGAACAAGATATTAAGGAATTGAAATGTCTGTAAAAAAGATCGTGATGACATTTAAAACGAAGATAAGTTTTTTTTTGTATGGATATTTGGTTGTTATTACAAAGAGAAAAAAAAATTGAGTATGAAAAAGAATGGAAAATCCCCCAAAACCCAAAATGTGCATAAAGGATTTCGAAATGAACCAAAAATTAGCGATTTGCAAGTCTTATGCCCTTCGGAACAACGGCTGCCGGTAGGCAAACTTCGAATCCCTACACTTGAATTTTATGGCGTGAAACATGAATGTTCCGGTTACTGGACCTCAAGTTTGTAGAATAAAATCGCCACAACAGCGCAAAACTAAAATAAAACTTTGAATTATTTTGGGGTGGCGTGAAACGAGTGTGAAAAATTCTCCAAACCCGGCGTTGGGCGCCATGTGGGCTCAAAAAGTCGCCAGATGTAAACAATGGAGCCGATTTACATCTGTTTAAGGGGAGGACGGGGGGAGTTTAATACTTTTTGAAAAAATTATTTCCGCTTTGGGAAGTGTTGGGTTGGATCTTTGTGTTTCTCACAGGGAACAGTTATGGACCTGAATGAGTTGATGCATACCGTTCAACGCATGTGTTTAAACCCTCTTAAAACGCATGATGAATTAAGACGAAATATAACAAGAAGTTCATAAAGAACTAAAATAGCCTACTTTCCTGTTACTTAAATACTTACTGAAGTTCTAATCGGGAAAAAAAACTAGGTTCCTAAAGTAAATATCATCAACAGCCGTTTCTACACTAGATTTATACACATTAGAAAAAAAAAATCGAAACACAGCACCCAGCTATAATTTAAACTTCTAAAAGCCAAAATCAACTATTTTCCTTAATATTCTTTCGTAAATTAATTAAATATTATTTATCACCTGCTCGTGATTTATTTGTAGTTCGAAGAATAATTAAATATTGATTGATAACAAAAGTAATGAAACTACTCCGAACTGCATTAAAAAATAAGAAATGTAAATTAAAACTAAGCATAATTGCATGCAAAAGTATGCCTTGCCGCTTTCTTGGTAGATAATTAATGAATAATCAAAGAATAAAATTGTGCTACATTTTATGACGTCATTCCAAACTGATTCATGAAAATATTATTTTGCTTCAAATATGTTTAAATAAATAAATTTCTCATGCCATTGTTGATTTGGCAACAGTGATTTAAATGACTCAAAATTGAATTTCAATGCTAATTCAATGGGAAATTTGCCGAAAGATAGATTTATGTCCGTCCGGACGTACAGACAGACGGACAAAAAGTATGAAAGTTGGGTATCTGAGGTCATAGCTTTCTAACAAAAAAGAATTTTTAAGATCCGATGGATAGAACCGATTTTGGAAGGGGGGTACGGACAGACAGACGACGGACATCGACCGCATGTCAATACCTACTTTTTCATTTTTTTAATTCTTTCGAATTAAAAAAAGAAAAGTAGGCTAAAAAAGACGCTGCAGAAATAATGTGCGGTACGGGCCAAAGAGTAACGGCTATGTGTAACCAGACAGTGAGCAGCGTGCCTTACGCATCAAGACATCAGTATATATGTAAAATAAGCCGACAGGGAAACTTCGGAGTAATTAAAGATCTTTAAGATTTATTCATCAGAAAGAAGGTTGATTTGACGTCTGCAGTCGACGAGAGAGTGTGATCGAATGCTCACAAAAATGACGAAAAATCTCGAGCTCTGCTTCAGTGACCAATCAGAGTTATGAGAAAGTTGAAAGATCAACTTTAAAAATGTGATGACTAAACAGTTTCTGTGGAAACAATTGATCTAGGCGACTGTTTGTCGCCGACAGGGTGTGGTTGGGATGTTAAAGTACTAAGTGACATTAAGGATATATGAAAAAGATAATTTAAGTTGTTAAGTTTAATTGTGGTACAAAATATAAGATTTTGAGGGGGTTAAGTTATAATATGTCATATATACAAACGATCAACTCGAAAATTTGCATATGTCGAAAAGTTTGTGGTGAACGGCAGGGTTGGTGGCCTCAGTCCGAACAAGCACTACAGTTTATTCGAAAAAAGAAGATAGGGCTAATTGAAAGGGTTCCGACGTGGACCACATACAATGGCGAGCTTTTTACCCTATTGTTTTGATTTTTTTTTCAATTTATTGAGACATTTCATTCGACATTTTCTTGTGTGGAATATACTTCATTAAATAAAGGGACATACTGTTTTAAAAACGCGTTTAAAGAAACATCATAAAAACTCATTTTTAAGAAACATTTCTGGGAAAAGAAAATTCAATGGGCAAAAAGACATTAAACTTGTCGGTTTAATCAAGCCAATGGTTAAACTTAATACTAAATGAAAAAATATTAATGAAATATACTTCTCCTTAAGAAATTTCATTTGGTTATTTGCCTAAAATCAATTGTTGAGATCGAAACCTTGTAGCTTGTCCTAACATCTACATCCGTCTTTTATCTTTCTATATTTTTCTAAACAAATTTTTAAATTTAAAAAAAAAATTCCAAAAGAGAACATCTTATTCAAGAAGAACGTTGTGTTGATATGCTATAAACAATAGGGTAAAAATAGCATATCGTTTTTTCTTTTTAAAGATTTAGTTTATTCGGTTCCATCTTTGATTCCAACATTTCCCCCCTTCGCACTCGGTTGACTTTTATTTGCGGTATTTAAGGGAATATTTTGACGGTGTATTTACATTTTTTACAACTTTTCTCCGTTCTGTGGCAGTTTACAGTTCGAATCTCAATAGATAGCTTAACTTTGTGAGAGACTGAAGATAAATGGTGGTCAAACTGAGGCTTTATTTTTAATATTTTTCGTCTCAGGATTTCGTCAGGACAAACTTGGAATACTAACATTTTTGTGTACCAAGTGAACGAAAATGAGGTGGTATAGTAGTCTCCAGAGACCTTAATGTTAATGTTTAAGGGGGACCAGACCCCCAAACTTTTTTTGAAAATGACATTTCAATGTTTTTCAATGTTTTTAATGTTTCTTAAACTATGCAATCTTAGCTTTACAGCTATATCTTAAAAAGTTGTTTTGGTAAAATCCCCTTATGTTTCATAGGTAAGAACTATTGTTTACTTTAAACGCTTATATCTCAAAACTTACTTTTTCAATGTGCGTGTACCTTTTTCTCAGAACCTACTATAAGTATCAACCTGAAATTCATTATATGTTTTTCAGAAGTTGTTTTCTAAAAATCGCTGGAGGGATTTGAGTATAACTATCTTACTTTTTTAATTTTTAATATTATTGATGTTTTTTTAGGTCAAAAATATGTAGTTTCACTTAAATATAATTTAAAAACTAAACAAAATTTTTAAAAATGCCTCCAGTAAAGTATAAGTGAACATCCATTTAATAACTAGTGAAATTTTTATTTAAAAGTATCAAATAGATTCTGAGAAAAAGGTACATAAAAAAGGTCATTTTAACATGGGTTTCAATGGAGGGCACCGGTCCCCCTTAACAAATATTTGAAGACATAAAAGGTATCCTTACCGGCAATTCCATCGCACATTAAGAACAAAGAGGAGATATTTCCCCTTTTTCTGATTTTGGCATTCATTTTCTGTTTTTTTTTCTAACAATTTGGGTTTTTTAAACGCATTCTACTAACAGTCCTTCTAATTTTAGACAGCCAGGATGGTTATAATTAAATAGACGCTACTCAGGTTTTCTGTGAAACAAACTTATAGGCTATCAGTTGGTAGAAAGGCCTCTAATTGATAAATGGGAGAGAGAATGCAAAAAGGAAAAAGAAATTGAATCCCAAATTTTCCAGTAGGGGGATATTTGGCGCCACTGCTTTAATTTCAAGATATGGTTTACAAAATGACTAAAACTTCAAACATATTTTAATACAAATTTAATGTACCCCCCCCCCCCCAATTTGAACTTAAATTATAAAAATTGCAATGTTTTATTACTTATGGTGATTTTAAGCTTAGGAACACAGCAAGGGCTCCCATTTTTCCCTATTGGATGATTTTTTGAACTAAACTTTTGACGGCATCATCTCTCCCATATCGTCAAGGCCGGATTTAGATTTAGGTCCGTGGTTTTTTGTCGCCCCCTCTTCACACCATCGTAAAGGAGGGAGAAATTTGACCTCAGAAAGGTCTTTGTGAAGATAATTTGTATTTTATTCTAATTCATCGTGAAGTAAAATTAATTAAATAAAATAAATAACAAATTAAATAAATAACGCGTTGTAGATGCACACTGACAGCCAAGTGAAAGATTCGCCCGTCCAGCGTCACCTATACGAGGAAGGCGAATGGGACTTTTATTCGTGGAGAGCATGTAGATGTAGACATGTATTGTAGTCTATAACATTTTATGGAAATTTTCTGACAAAAAAATGCGGAATAATTTTGCGCCCCTCATCATGGTGAGCCTCTAGGCCCGGGCCTATAGGGCCTATTGGTAAATCCAGCCCTGCATATCGTCCATATCCTCTCCAGCCAAATAGATAGGCATTCGGCCGATTGTTTGTTTTATGGAAAGGCTTAAGTTAGTTTAATTAATGACCACTCGGTATTAATGTATTTGCATTTCGAAGGCTCCGTTAATCGATTGTAAAAGATAAAAGCACAAATCTGTACGAAAAACTTTTCTCAGTTTTTCCACTAAGGTTCGATACATTAATCGGTACTAACACATACCTAAATTCAGCCCTTAAAATCGGTTCGAAGATGTTGTATTCTTTGATTACGATCCAAATTTGTCTTCAACGAATCTAGGTTCAACCAACAGTTGACACACAATACAACGTCGTTTTTTTCTAAGACGTTATTCAAAGATTCGCACACATTTCCTCACAATGACACTTCAGGAAAAAAAAAGCAACTCTCATTCCCCCACCATTCGGCAAGTCCATTATTGCGGAGTAAGTGGCGATAGATCGTTTCGGGCGATACATACGCACCCCTTTCGGCACTTAAGTAAAGGGGAGGGGTATTCCCCCCCGTCCCCCTGCCATAAATCCGCCCCCCGATCCCCATTTATTTTTCATCCGGAGGCCGTTCGGCGCCCGAGTCACGCGCGCCCATTCCCTTACCTCTTCGCGAGCGTTCTATTATTCCAATTGGAACGAAAAGAAGCCTTTCGCCACCCCTTCCCTTACATCCTTACCGTATTCTTCTATGTGGGAGAAGCATAGCACTTTTATTTGTGAAATAAACATTGCCATAGTGTATGGCGGTGTTATTGCTTAACGGGGATTTATATATTTATCTGGGTTATATAGCGGAATCGTTTTAGTTTGTAAAGTTTACAAGTGCAAAACTGTAGGCAAAATCGAAGTTTATCTGCATTAACTGTATCTCGGATATTCTTTGCATAATTGAAATATTCCGAATTTCTAAATATAGCACTCTAAAATAAACTAGTCACTCACGGGACAAACGTAAAGGGGAAAAACTTTTTGGATTATGCTTAGTAATAAAGTTTCAGAGAAAGTTTGGAAAGTTCAGAAAACATTTATTAACTACTGTAATTTGTGCATTTTCTAAATTACAGAATTTTTACTTGAAGTTACTGTATCTCGGGTACTATATAAACATTCTTGATGTTTCTTTTGATCTTAAAACACGAATTATTCCCATTGCAATTTTACGAAACATTTAAAAAACAGTTGCGACAGTATTCAGTATTTCAGAAACAGTCTTGCTTATAATTAATGCAAATACTTATTCAGTAAAATGTTATAAGCATGAAAAAAAAGGAAAATAATACGAAGTTCTGCTAAATATAAAGTAGCCTACTTTTCTGTTAATTTAACATCACACAATCGGGTCCGGGCATCGCCAAAATAACTGCCGACCTATAAACGGCCCGTGCAGCCAAAAATGTCCGACGAATAATACCCCGTGTGGCGGGAGTGCACGTTAAATATCCCTCAAAGTCCTGACTCTGCGTACGATGTCGCCCTTAACGGTTGCGTTGGGTGCCTACTCAGGTGTCGGCTCGTTACTTGACTGTGGTTCTAAAATACGACGCCGTCACCAATAGCCCTCTTGTAGCTCTAGTGCGACGATAATTCAAACTAACCTAACCTAACATCACACAAAATCCCGTTGTGTGCACAGCCAGTGTGAAAAACATAAAAGAAAAGGTCTCTCATGCCACACCTTTCAAACAAACCATAATTTTTATAATTTGACTCTTTAAACGGAAGATGAAAGGGAGACGGACGTAAAATCTATCAGTGTCAATACCCAACTTTTCATGTCTAAAAATTAAAGATTGAGAAAGGAAATTTAATCTAAAAACGGAATTTCGAATTACTTTTTTACAAATACCATGCAATATTGGTTCAAAAGTTATCCACTTGAAAAAAAAACTGTGCAATTTTACGAGTGGCCTTTTTTACCTTCAAACTTCGACCGCCCAACCTTTTTTTCCGAAACGTCGCCAAAACGAAGTTTACCTTTACAAAAAGAAAAGAGAAAAAAATCTCAAATTTCCATTCGTGGAAAATAAAAACGGTCCGTGCCGGGTAGATAGAAATTGTCGGTTCTGCGAAAGGAGCAAGAGCTGCCTAGAAATGGTCAGTAAACGAGTGGATAATATAAAAATCTGGATGCTACGAGTGGTCCTTTCCCCCCCCTCCACTGTTGGCGAGGCTATATTTTTATTGTTCTGGTGGAAGGGGGGAAGTAAGTTTATGGGTGTCGTTTGGGACACGTGACCAAGGACACCTGGGTCCAGAATGGAACACTTTTTCAGTCCGTAGAAGGGATTATTCTATTTAAATCAAAATTCAATGGGAAATTTACATCAATTTAATTTAAAATGCATTTAAATGTATCCAAAAAGACGCAAAAACAATTAGATAAATTGAAGAGCTTAGTGGAAGAACGTGCTAAGTGACATTTTTGAAAAAATTGATATTTTTATGTCAATGAACATATTATTCCATTCTTTAGAGAACACAAGTTTCCCCTTTATCATAAACTTGAAGTTAAGTATATTTTTTACCGTTTGCAAAGACCGTTTTTAACATATCTGAATGCAAACTAAAAACATTAAATCTCATTTTCTCGTTCTCACCTTTTTGTTACTTAGCACGTTCTTCCACTAAGCTCTTCAATTGTAAAGATTCATAAGGGTAGAATTTAAATGAGAATTGTGGTAAATTAACCAAGCGGGTAACTGTTGCCGAAATGTAATTTTTTTTTTAATATTTCGTTTAAGGGTCTTTATGAGTTTTTTGCAGTATGTAATCAATAAATCTTACGCATAATATGCAGTGGAAGTAGAGGGAGTGCTGCACGTTAAATATGACGTCCCTACGCCGCTTACGATGTCGCCCTTAAAAGTTGCGTTGGGTGCCTACTCAGGTCAGGTGTCGGCTCGTCACTTGACGGTGACTCTTAATTACTTACTGCTTTTCTGCAACGATAGTTTAATCCAACCCATCTCGTCTTTATATGTGTAATTAATAGTACAAGTTCAGCAAATATTCACACGTTATCCAAAATACTTTTTTTTCGTCGATGCAAAACTAAATTATACGTTTACTGAAGTTTTTTTCGTTGTTTTTTTAATGATACTTAAAAATCACTTATCGCGTGAAATGTTTTTCTTCTATTTTAGAGTAAGCAACATTATAAACTTATTCTTCGAAATACAAATAAATTTAGCAAACGATAAGGGATGAACAGTGAACTTTCGAAGGAAAATAAATGAAAATAGCTAAGTTTGAATTTTAAAAATTAATATGAAACTAAATGCCGTGTTTGGCGTTTTTTAGAATCATGAATGTTGTGTGGAAGTGGTTTTAGGTGACAGCTGCGTTATAAACCTATTTGTTTATATCTATAAGTGAAGATTGTGGCACTGTACTAGGCAGAAGGACACCCCTTTTTTTATTGTAATAGGGGGTGCGGGGAGAGTTTTACGAGTTGTCGGAACCATTCTAAGCACGTGACCAAAACACCTGAGCCCTCATATCTACGGAAAGGGTTACACGTAGCAATTATCATTATTTGGCGAACTCATAGACCCCCCCCCCCCCTTTTTTAACAAATTACTGCATGCCTCTATAATCGACACTAAATTGTATAATTCGTCTTAAAACTAGGGGTGTGTAACACTACACGACCTTCAATGGACAATTACAGCGTTTTCCACAAACATATTTATTCGATTAAGCATATTGAAAAACCTCTAAAACTCAAGTATGTCTGGTTTTAAAGATGTATTTATTTTTAAATTTATTTTTAAAGTTAATGATACGTCACTTCTGTTAAACCTCTCTTAGCATAACAGATGACGTCACGGTTGGTTTTTTTTTGTTCTTGGCGTGTTATTTCGTATCACGTTTCACTGTATCGCTTTTGAAACTGTCAAACGTGCTTTCATCCTTATCAAACTCTTAAAAAAGTTGTGCTATTTTACAGAAACATGTCATGTTCATTCCAGTTAATTTCTTCAAACGTTGAACGATTTCACTCGGCTATTCCGATTAGATCCAACAGTCAATAGTTCTGCAATAGCTCATACCCGCTCTAGTGTGTGTATTTTAACTAACAACCAAACTTGGAACAAGTTGTTTAACTTCCTTGATATGAACTGGTTACAAATAATATTGTCTTCTTCTTTTAAGAGGGATTGTCAGTCCCATAGAGCTAATGCATTAGTTTTCTAATCACAACTTCCGCAGAAGTATTGCTTTGCCATGTTAGCCCTTTTTTCCCAGTTATGAGAATCAACATAACATCGAAATGAAACAAATTTTGAAACGAAAATGTTATCTAGTTATTTAATTATATATTTTTGAAGTTTTAAAATGCCAAAAATTACAGCAGATGGCGATACTATTTTAAAACTTTATCAATTAATAATTAAATAACCGGGTGTTATTTTCTTTTCAATTTTGTGTTAAATTGTTGTAATGCTGATTCACATACAGAGTGAAAATGGGATAACATGGCAAACAATTCTTTTGCAAAATTTGTGATTTCAAAACAAATGCATTAGCTCTATGGGACTGACAGTCCCTCTTTTAACGAAACTTACTGTGCTTAAAACTTTAAAATACTCATGATCAATTGTATGCGTGTTGGGTACGAATTTCATTTCTTTTCTGTGTTGTTTTTTGTGCACCTTAAATCGATTTAAGGAAGATAAAAAAAAACGAGCAATCCATTATACTTTTAAAAAAATATCTTGGACCAACTGCAATGGGCGATTGTCCTGCTGTAATGTATTGTAAAAACTGCAGTGACCACCACTACAAAGGGCCATTTCTAACCTATTTACATTTTAATAGCCCTCTTCATTTTATCCTTTGGGGGGTAGAGTCACTTTCAAAAGGTGCATTTTTTTGCGGGAAAAAGAATTCCTTTACAAGAATTCCGTCATCCCTGAAGAATGTGGCTTCAAGAATTCCCTTTTACAGTTCCCCGACTCGTCCGAATATTTGCATATAAGTCAGGAAGCCGGTGGTTTTTACAAGGGAAAACTGTTATTATATCGAGGAACGGATTGTAAAGGCGAAATTTCAACGATATACACTGCTCACAACAATTAGGGGAACACATGGTTTAAACTCTTTCATCCCCAATGATTCCATTTGGTATCATCAGCTTCAGATTTTTTTTTCATAAAATTATAAATCTGTCTTTGAGTACTAACGCATTAATATGAAATGGAAAATCAGGGTACTTTTGAAGAATTCAATAATAATTTTTATGAAAGATAGAAACTGAATAATAAAATTACGATAAATTGACCCTAAATTCTTCACGCTTGCATTCTTAGATGTTTAAAAATTGATTTGACCCTTTTTTTACAAATAAAGTTTTGAAAAAATTATTGTAATAATTTATTCAAAAGTTATTATTCCAATATTTCCCCCCTTAAATTTTAGTTAAAAAATGAAGATTTTTTCCCCTGTTTTTTACCATTTCATTCTGGATGCATAATGAATCTATTTCACAAATTTTAGATTTTTATAATAAAAAAAATAAGAAGTTGGAAATGAAAGGGTAAATAAAAGTACTCAAAGTGCTCTCCTAACTGTTTTGAGCAGTTACGCGTAGAAAGGCTGGTGCACTGTAAATCCGTCGAGGTCTAAACACAAATGTCACGCCAAACAATACTTTTATTTAACATGCATATTTATAGTACCATTTGATTCAAAATTGAAAATTATTTTACAACTTTTCTTTTACTACTTTGCATTTTCGAATATCGCCATGGAAACTAAATGATGTCATGAAAATCACTCATTGGTAGAAATACTTTTTTTTGCACGTTATTATAAAAAAAATATTGTAAGCAAGCACGTGCCGAATAATACTTTATTAAGCTCTTGTCATTATTTCACTCGACCTACGGTCTCGTGAAATAAAAGCCACTCGCTTAATAAAGTATTATTTTCGGCACTATTTGCTTAAATAACTATTTTGTGTGCGTGATCAGATTTACTTAGCTCGTTTCTAATTATATTTCTAAATTTAATTGTTGTTTACAAATGGTAAGAAACGGAGATATAGTGGAATATTTAAGAATAAATAGGGAGTTTGTACTTCAGAGAAGATTTTTCCAAACATAAAAGATGATGCATGTCTGTTTCATTCCCCTTCTTTGTCATGTATAATACAGACTTGATGCCTACCGAAGTCCGGTAGGCATCAAGCAATAATCAAGCAAGGCAATAATTGTAAGACATATAGAAGAGAATTCAGTGATATTTGCTACAACGTGTTTTGGCAGTAAAGGCAATAACTATTCAGGATTTGCTGAATTTTCTCTACATATTGCCCGGTAAAGACTTCATATCTCCCGGGAATTAATTGTAAGACAGGTTATGTAGAGAATTGGTCAGTATTTGCTACAATGTCCCATGCCAGTAAAAGGGCGATCAATGTTCTAGATCTGCTGGATCTTCTCCGAAGTGTAATTTTCGCCATGTGTTAGTTCATGCGAATGAGCAGCAGCAGGTGAACTGCTCCAACTTCGTTTTTGATCCTTGATTATATTCTGAGCCAGGTTATTCTATGTTTATGAAACTGGCATTTTAACAGGGATTACGGGAAACTCTCCTCAAAGGGAATGAATCCAATCAGACATTCATTTTTTTCTATTAATGCTGATATCTCAGCATGGGGGTGTTGTAATATCCTTATAAGGCTCTGACCGGTAGAGTTGGGTCTTGTTTGACATAAAATAAAAGTTTACATAATATAAAAATCCTCTTTTATTAAGGTTAAACCCAAGCAACGCCAGGTATACACTCTTAAAACAAACGAGCGGTTTTAACGCAGTCTGAGTTAATTTCCACTCCTTTCCGTGCCGAAAATGCACTTTCCCTATAGGAGTGGATTTCACTCTTTTGTTTTAAGAGTGTATAAAGCTAGTGAATATATAAAGGAGTTAAAAACCGTTTCTCTTCCCCCGAAAAAAAACCCTCCAAAAATATCGGAGACATTTAAATGATAGCAGTCAATGCTCATCTCCCCCCAAAACAGCAGAGATTTCCATATTAAAGATGAACACACCAAAAAAAGCCATCCATCGCGGCCTTATCACCGTCCGCTTTGAACACGATTAATAACGATCACAGTCCGCCTGAATGCCACATAATATGTTTTGAGTGAAGCGGCGAGCAAATAAAGTCCTCTCTCTTCGCGAGGAAGCACGTCTGGCTGTGTTCATTTGACACTATTGGAACTGAAGTTCAATATACAGGGTGGCCCAAAAGTAGCCTAACAGTTAATGTTGTACCATTGGTAAGAACTTTGGGTTATTTCGAACAGGTATTTGACATAGCCGTGCTTAGTTTTGTTGGTTGGCTAAAATAAAGTCGTACTACAGCGTATCTTATCCAAAGAGTAGCAATTCGTGGACTTCGATTGGTTTAGTTTCGAGATATCTTCGGTTTATTAGACCTTACCGACCAGGCTATCCCGGCCCCGTTTATTTGTTTGATGCTCTAGAAATATGCAAATGTCACCAGAGGACGGGACTAGGTGGTTGCAGGAATGCATCAATGTCGAAGGTAGACAATTTGAGCACCTTCGGGATTAAGAATGTAAATATATGTATGTACATAAAGCTGTCACTTTTGACTATGGTTCTAAACTACGACGCCCGTCGCCAATAGCCCTAGTGTAGCTCTATTGCGACGATAATTTAAACTAAACTAAACTTTGACTATGGTTCTTAATTACGATGCCTGTCGCCAATAACTCTCCTGTAGCTCTAGTACTACGATAATTCAACCAAACTAAACTTAACCTGTATTAAAATAACTGTTTCTGTATAAATAACTGTATACCTAACTAACTGTTAGGCTACTTTTGGGACACCCCGTATACTTACTTTCAATAACCTAGTAATGAATGGAGTATTGTGATGGGGTCGAAGATCCGAAACGGAAACTTTGTGTCTTCTGCATGTTTCGGAAGGGGGTGCTGATTCCGAAAAAGTGGTTTTTAAACATGGTTCCGCCCGTCTTTCTGTGTTTGTCTGAGACCACTCTACAGCTCGAACTAAAAGAGCTACGAACTTCAAATTTAGAATTCGAGTTAATAGTACCTGTCGGATGTCACAATAAGGTTTTCTAGAAAATTACGTATGCGCAACGTAAAGCAGGTTTTAAAGTAATTGAAATTATCTTGTAAGGTTATAATTACCTTTTAAATGTGTGTAGTTAATTTATTGAGCGGTACTCAATAGTTGTGTAGCGTAACGAACCCATAGTTTTTAGTAAAGTCAACTTCAAAATACGAACTTCAAACTTCGATGGATATACTAATATGAAGATAAAAAGTTTAGTGTCCTTCATCTTGTAATGCATATATTCGACTAAATTTATATTACTATATATATTTTTTTGATAAAGATAAAAAAATCCAACATTTTTCATATCCATAGTAAAGAAAATGTATCTTCCAACTACTGTGCATAAAAATTACTTTTGAACAATACAATAGTACGAAATGTTTTGTTACGCACGGTTTAAGATAAACATTTTACTGTACGTAAATATAAAAAAAAACTTTTGTTCGTAAAAAACGTAACGTTACGTTATACGTTTTTAAAATTAAACTTTTAAACTTTAAGGAAATAACTTGACTTGTACTTAATGATTTTTTCAATCTCAATTTCCCCCTTTTAAGAGCAAGTATAATATTACTGTCTTGTTGAATAAATAATTATTATTAAGCCGTTTAACTCCTTACCTCACACTTAAAAAAATTTTGTTACGTGCCTAGATTTTATTGAAACAAATTTATAGATCAGATACATGATTTGTGTTATTGTACGAATCCTCAAAACACAATATCCTATAAATAGTTTTTATTGGCGGTCTGGAGTTATCAAAAATAAAAAAGTATTAAATCTCTGTAACAGTCTTGTCACACCAAACTCGCGGGACTATCAATTCTTGTGATCGATATTTCTGATGACTTTTTCCACACGTCCTCTTTAATTGGCTTTTTCACTTGGCTTCTCTCTCTCTGCCCCCGATGATTTCAGGCGAGCGAACGACGGGTTTTCCCTTCCCAGTTCTTTTATGAGGAGCTTTTTGCAGGAAGTTTCTTGAAAAATTAGATTGAAAAGGACTTTAAAGTGAATGATTTTGGTCATAATTCGATATTTTTTTCGGATTTATTCAATGTGATAATGGAACTATAGAGAAACATTTAAGGCAAATATTTGCCAACTTTTTTGTACAGGTCAGCAAAAGAGTTTAACATTAATCCGTATGTGACAGCACCGTAGCAGCAAGTTCAGGGGACAATCTATTGCGAATATCAACGGTCTTATTTAATTTTGCTCCACTGGTTTTTGCCCCCATTATCCATTATTAGCTCCATCATTTCGTCCATTGTAAGTGATAAATGAATCGTAAATGTGAAAACGGGCCATGGTACAGTAATTTTGAATTATATCCTTGTTTATTAACATACTGTGTGCGGTACCAAGTAACGATTTTGACAGTTGAAGAGTACAGGGGAAAAACCGCTTAATTTCGTAGAAAACTTTCCTCATCAGGCATCTTTGGCGATGATAGTGAGTAATCGCCTAAACTGGTGTAAGGAAACCAGTTTCTCGCTTTCTTGTGCGTCTTCTCTCACTGCAACCCTGAAATTCAGTTCCGCGTTATATTCAAAAGACTGTGTTCATCATCATATTAAGCTTTAAAACTAAAGTACGATTGATTGAAAATCACGAATTTTTCTAAAACAATTAAGAGAAATTTTAAGATTCGCAAATTAATTGAAAAGTCCTAAACCACGACTTTTCTACCAACCGAGATTGGCGAGATTCACGCGATGCACGATTCCGACGCTTGTACCAAGCGAAGAAGAGAGAAACCGGTTTCCTGCCGCCAATGTCCGCCAAGCAGACACAATTACGGGTCGACTCCTAATAAATCAAGCGGTTCTCCCCCATGTACTCTTCAGTTGTAAAAAAAAAAATATCATGAACTAATAGGAACAGCTTTTTGAAGATACCGGGAATGTTGCCATGAGTTCAAGTGCGGGCGATGATAAACTTCATTTTTCGCTCGGTTTTACCTCATCTATCATGGAAAGGGAACTGTCGCATCGTCACTTGGATCGAGGTGTCAGAAGTGGGCGTTTGAAGAAAATTCCAAGTTTCATATAAAATCAACCTTTATTCCGACAACCATAAATAAACTTTATATAAATTCCTAACCATTGTACAAACTTAACAATGCATAAAACTCAAGTCGAAAATATGTGGCATGTCGACCAGGGGAAAGGTCGTAACAAGTGTGCCATGGGAAAATTAAGAAAAAGGAGTGTTCTACTACGTTTGACAATTTTGGAGTACATGGTAGCGTTGCTACCTCCAACCCCAGTATGGCAGGAATGAAAACATGGCAGAATGGTAATGAATGGCCGCAAGAAAACGAGTGGGGGAGTAATGGCGGGGAATAGGACAAGGACAAACAAAAAAGAGGCCGCAGAAGACCCCAAAAAGAGGCAGGAGAGTGTTCCACTGTGCGGCGTAGCTTATATAGCCTGTGGCCGGAAGTGCAGCGCCACCTGATATAATTAGTTGAAGTTTGGTTAGCTGCTCTGGCAAAAGCTGCAGGTCTAGTTCATAACAAGGCACACCGCCACAGAGGAAATTATAAAGTAGGAGACAGCAGATTGCAGAAGAAGCTAACATTTCTATTTCAAAATTTAGTAGAACATAGAGTTGGCAGATTCATTAAAAAACTTGTAAATCAAAATTTGCATTTATTGCACTAAGTTTAGTGCAGTTTACAATTTTCTAAAAAAGTTTCATCTATAAATATTTAGATAAGTTTTTTTTTTCGTGAGAACCATGTGGACACGATAGAGGTAAGCACTAGCCCAACTCTGATCGGTATAGTAGCGCCCTCTGTCGTCTCGAGTTTGGTTTCTGGGATGAGGTGAACAAAAGGTCAATTTTTGTTGAAAAAAGGAGTTAGTTATAGAATTTTTTTCGGAAGATAATCCTAATATAAAAGTTTGTTTCATTGGAAGAAACTTTTTAAAGTTCTGTAGTATTGTAGAAGATCGCATTGAAAATAATAACCTCTACTTATATTTTTAATACGTTAAGGTTATTTGGAGTGTAGTTGCACTCCCACCACAGACTGTTCAACACGATTGTTTTACAGCTCGTGTAATGCAATTCATTCTTTTAATGTCCATCTTGTACCAGAGATTCAGTGAAACTTGTCCCGCCTATATGGTTGTATGAATTTGTGGAATTTTGCGAAAATAGTGTCTGTCGGAATTCTTTGAGACAAATTCTATTAATCTTTTTTCAATTTTGAATTACAAACTGCTTTTGCTGCTAAAATATATTTTAAATTTTTTTCAGTCGGTTGGTTGGTTAGTCAATACCTTCTGTTCCCAACGTGTCTATTAAGCTCCACATACAATGCAATTATTTTACCCTTTTATATTTAATTTGTACCAGAGATTCAGTGAAACTTGTCCCGCCTATATGGTTGTATGAATTTGTGGAATTTTGCGAAAATAGTGTCTGTCGGAATTCTTTGAGACAAATTCTATTAATCTTTTTTCAATTTTGAATTACAAACTGCAAGAATAGCGAAGATATATTAAAAAAATTTTCAGTCAGTTGGTTAGTCAATACCTTCTGTTCCAACGTGTCCATTAAGCTTCACATACAATGTAATTATTTTACCCTTTTATGTTGAATTTAAGAAGAAATGTGGTGCGGTATTGGGGACATATATGTTTTCGACACATTAGAAACTCCCCCCTGACTGCATCTAGTACAACTAGATATTTTTTCAATATCCCGAATGTAAATAGTCCAAGAGATGCGTCAAATAACGAAACAACAAAGACGCCGCGCAACGCTACCCACATCGGTAAAGGTGATAAAAAGTGCGGGGAGAGATTAGGAGGGGGGAGTGCTTAGACAAAATAAACAATACAAGACCCACCCCCCCCTCTCTGAGCCCGTAACTGCCCCTGCTGAATGCGGGACTAGAGTAGGAAGGATTAATTCAAGATATTCGCACTGTAGTTGCGCTCCATAGACTATTTAACGCAATTGTTTCACACCTCGTACGGTGCGATTTGATCTTTAAGTTACGCTTGTGTGCTCCACATATTCAATGAAAATTGTTTTGCTCATACTGTCGTACACATTTGTGGAGTTTTGGGGAAATTGGGTCTGTCGGAATTTTCTTTGTGACACATTCAGCTTCAATTTTTTCATTTTCATATTTGAATCACAAACAGTGAAGATAACTCTAATATATTTAAAGATTATTTCTAATTGGACAGTTTAACACCTTCTGTTCCAAAGCGCCTATTAAGCTTAGTTTAAAATGCTCTTCAAATTAATCTTTATATTTCAATCCCCTTGTTTCCCATCCCATTTAATCTCGGATACGAAATTTCAGTTCTCTGCAAAAACAGTCCAACAATCTCAAAACGCCCTAGTCAGGAATATCTGAAGGAGTCGTTTATTAAATTTATGGTAATTTTTCACGATGACAAATTGTCTCAACTTTCGCTCCAAAAGAGAAACTAAATAACCTCTGAAGCAGTTCCGGAGAGAAGTCAGAAGAGTGAAGCAAAAAACGAAGTATTGTACCCTTTCTATGTTGAATTTAGGGGGAAATGGGGTGTGGTATTAACACATATGTTTTCGACACATTTAGAACCTACCACTGACCGTAAACCACAAGCGAGATGAAAAATAGTTTCAATGTCCCGAATGTAGAGATGCGTCAAATAACGAAAAACAAAGACGCCGCGCAACGCCAACCCACATCGGTAAAGGTGATAAAAGGTGCGGGGAGAGATTAGGAGGGGGGGGGGAGTGCTTAGCCAAAATAAACAATACAAGAACACCCTTCTCTATCTGCGCCCGTAACTGCCCCTACTGAATGCGGGACTAGAGTAGGAAGAGGCAATAAACATAATGGCCGAAGATGAACTTGATACGATAGTAATTTAGGGGATGGCACAAGGGGGAAAGGGAGGGGGAATACTGGCGTGAGTCGGAGTTGTTTGCGGATGCGTCGAACTAGAGCTGTAGTAGTACAGAGCGTGAATGTGGTTGTTATAGTACACTGCTCAAAGCAATGAGGGGAGCACTTTGAGTACTTTTGTTTACCCTTTCGGTTCAAACTTCTTTTTTTTTTATTATAAAAATCTAAAATTTGTGAAATAGATTCATTATGCATCCAGAATGAAATGGTAAAAAATAGGGGGAAAAATGTTAATTTTTTAACTAAAATTTAAGGGGGAAAATAATGGAATCATAACTTTTGAATAAGTTATAACTATAATTTTTTCAATACTTAACTTGTAAAAAAAGTTAAAATCAATTTTTAAACATCTAAGAATGCAAGCGTGAAAAATTTAGGGTCAATTTATTGCATAAAATTTTTTGGGAGTGAATTCATTTAATTAAAACAAACATTATTTAATTCTTCAAAAGACAAAATTCTTCCATCTAACGATAAATAAGTGCGAGCTTAACTTAGTAAGAAAAAAAAACGGAAGCTGATGATGCCAAATGGAATCATTGGAGGTGAAAGAGTTTAAACAGGCGTTCCCCTAATTGTTGTGAGCAGTTTACTTGCTACATATTGGGAACTGGGTAAAAAAAAACCATGTCAAATTAAAATAACTTTTTATTTTTAATGCTTAGTAGAAAACACTACTCTACATATGTTTTTGCAAGTGTTTTAATGCAAAGTGGTTTAGTTAAGTTTATCCGATTTACTTACTTCAATAACTAAGATTTTACAAGACAACTATGCTTTCCTTCATGAAATACTCTTTTAAATGCAATTTTCAGAAACAGAACATTTATTGGGCTCTGCCAGTAAATTAAAACTTATAAAGGTAACCGTAAATAAAAGTCTGAACACAATTCTTCATAAAAAAAGTTATTGATTTACTTCTGAACTCATTCCAGTTCCATTTCTCCATTAATTTTCGTAAATCCCTCAAATTTTTAAGTAACATTCTATTTCATAGCTATTTATGTATCATTTGCATTGTTTTCAGTCCCTGCTAGTAAAAGAAACAAAGTCTTGCATCGTACATACAGCAAGTGCTTAAAAATTTCGAACACGTTTGTTTACAGATCCAATGATAGGTCCATAAAAAAATAAGTCAGAAGCTATTTAATCCCCATATCTTGGTGACAATTTATATACCAGCAACTTTATTGTTCTGCAGAGAGCGAAACAAAAAGCTGTAAAGCGGATTGTGCGACACCCAGAGAAAAAATTACTATTCTTTAGTGGCACACAGTTATTTATGATTTTCGTATAGGATTTTTGCTTGCTTATTTCGATAAAAAGGTCCTTTTAAATTATTTTCAGGAATTTTTAAAAACGTGATTCAAGAGTTGAAAAGAGAAGTTTTGGGAAATTGATTTTTTTTTTTACTTTTGAGAAAATACTGTTATCGGTGCTGCGTACCGTTACAGTATTAAATACATGAAAAATTATGACGACTCCATATATCTTACAGGATGAGTTAAGTTGATTTTTCTAACAAATAAACTTTAAAAAATTAGTTTAATAAAATTTTCAAACTAAACTTATTATTTATTCTGTATTGCATTGTTCTTTATTTTATAATTGCAGAAAAACATTCCACCCAAACGTCGACATTCAATTATACATATCATTTAAATACAAAGGAGACAGTATATGCTGTAAATATAACCAATTGATAAATTAATAAATTAGTAAATAAGATAAATATCGAATAAATAGCAAAATTGGCGAGAGCTTTTCTTTCTCGCTGCGATACCTCTCATTTAGCGTGATATTTCTTAAAGATTACAAGCACTTCTGTCCATGCGGCGATAGGTGCCCATAAAAATAAGGGCCTTCTTTTGAAAAAAAAAAGCCTAACAGCTCTTTAATCCCCATATCTTGGCAATCGAGTGCCAATTTATTCACCTCTGTGTCTCTTCTCTAGACTTTATTGTTCCGTAGCCGTTAAGAGGATTGTCACAAATGCCGCCTCCTATCACAACAAGTGTGGATTTTTCTGTTATTTTCTAACAGCAGTTCTTTACTGCAAATGTTGTTGCATGTGGTGTAATCGAACAAACTGCTGTTTGTCTGGATGTAGAAGGTTCGATAATTGAATACAAACATTACACAAAATGATAGAAATAAATGGTTTTTATTTTGAAAGTTTTTGAACTAAATTTTAGAAACGGTTTTTTATACCTCCTTATACACCTTTAAGTTTGAGCCAAAAAAAACTTGTCAAATTGTGAAATGGAATACCATGAATAACCAATCAACAGTAAAACTGCGGTGAGCGAAACCGGACTTCCGTCTCTAAATTGATAGTTTCTTAAATTAAATCCAACCCTGTATGTGAAAAGACGAAACTTCATTTCCAAAAATTAATGTCGGGGTCATGAAGGTAAACTATAGTCAAAAAAAGTTTCTTCGAAAAAAGTCGAGGGTCTCCTTGTAGAGCTTTCAGTTAACTTGTACAATCCCCTAAAGAAGGGGCCTGTTCATACTGGGTATTGAGGGATTAAAAATACACTCTTAAAACAAACGAGCGGTTTTAACTCAGTCTGAGTTAATTTTCCCTCCTTTCCGTGCCGAAAATGCACTTCCCCTATAGGAGTGGATTTACTCTT
>JAFNEN010000991.1:0-77819 GCA_019343175.1 Oedothorax gibbosus | reverse complement strand
TTGATAGATCCAATATTTTTGTCGTATTGTCTTGCGTATATTCTCATCTGTGTATCAATGTTTTTATTTTATACATATTAATTATAGATGGGAACTGTTTATAACTACTTGTGGTGCATTTGTAGGCAGTGACAAATACTGCAAATTAAAAACTTTTTTATTTAGTTTCTCAACTATAATCCTAATCACAACTTAATCTATATCATTTGGTGCTTTTGACGAGTAAGGATTATAGCTACACATTAAATTAATTACTTTTGTTGCAGTTTATAATTATTTCTTACCTACTAAAAAGTACGGCAAAGTGATAAAAATTCGGAAATATTCTGTCTTGTATGAAAAAAAGGATATTTTTAATAATAACAATCTTTTATGCTGCATCTTTTTATGTACAAAAAAAATGTTGATTGTCGAGTTGACTTTTTAATCAGGAGACATAGTCTTGTATTAAATTATATAACCTTATCAGAAATTTGATAGAAATGGGGTGTTCCCCAGTTACTCATTAGCATGTAGAATTCCAAGGCTATAATCATCTAAATCATTTCGTATCTGCATCTAAATTCATCAAAGAATGCAGTACATTTTGTAAAAAAAAAACGTGCATGAATACAGTTTACCACTTAACGGTTTTGTATATTATCTCACTAAATAAATCAACTCAAATGGAACTATATAATTTTGGATGCTTGGTTTTCAAGTTTCGGTTGTTTTAGTTTTGGATTACACGAATGAACGAATAAACGAGCATGGAACAAAGATTCAAAATTGTAAAGCGTTAACAAACGTAACCTAGTGAACGTAACCCTTGGAATATGTTCCAAACTATTAAGTGGTTGCGTTCATTCACATCTAAGTACGGACATGTGAATAAAAAGTATGAACAAACAACTAACAATCTTCAAATTATTATCTATACCATATTTATTGGTCGGTATATTTCTCAACGTTATTCTATTTATTAATATCAATACTAAAGATATTGAATTGCTGTATATAGTATGTTTAAGTTTCTGACTTGTAATGTTGTATAACATGTACTCTTAATTTATTATCTTATCCTTTAGAAATGGAATTCATGCATGTGTATGCAATACTGAAGGCAGTTTAAAAAATTACTGTCATGTGCTATGTATTGTGTTAACAAAAATAAATATTTTAACCAAAAGTCTCTTTTCATTACATCACTTTAATAATCACTTTAAAAAAACGTGATTCTTAAATAAAATTACAAATGTATCGAAAACACTTATTGGATTGTAGGTTTAGGGTTTTATCATGTGGTAAAGGACACGGAAACTAATTTTCGTATTTTTTGGTACATGCTATGTTATGATTTATGTTATGATTGCTACCCCGTATTCACTGAATGCAATCTGGGATAAACTTTCAAAACAAAAGATTTTTTTTCCTCGACAAAAGATTGATTCACAAACAGATTTATTACGACATGCATTTCCTTATTTTTTAATGAATACTTTAAAAAAAAAAAATTGCCAAAGATTTCTTTCTTTTTCGATACAGGTTTGAGGTTTATTAAAACGTGTTATGACATGTTGTTTGTTATTATCGTAAAATTGTAATAAAAAAACAATACAAGAAACGAATGCTGTTTTCGTTTTTTTTTTCTAATCTAAGAAAAAGTCTAAATCTAAGAAAAAATTCCATGAGGAATTAACTCTTTCAAAGCCCTTTGTAAAACCATTTATTCGTTTGAGAATAACAACACTAATTTAAGACGCCCTGCTAGCCAAAGGCCACAATTGAGGCATCTAGTTAGACAATACGCGGTTTCTACGAAATTAAACATGGTGGCATCATATTTTTTAATTATAATTTTTCCAATTTGGTGCAATTTGTTTTTGTAATTCACACTAGATGGCACCACTAAGTTAAAATGCAACACAAGAGCGACGAACACAAGTGTTACACAGAAAATGTGTTATCTTTTATACAGTCCCTGGACAAATTATTAGACGCACTGTATTTTTTTTAGTAATTTTATGTTTCTTAAGTTTTTATGCAATAATGATATATTTAAACTACAATATTATTGATTTTTATTTAAAAGAATTGTTGCAGACTACATATTTGTATTTATTTTAAAATAATTATGATTAAGATTAATTTATATTAATTATTTATTATAAGATTATTTATGTGTGGAATCATTATCCTCAAATGCAGGAGACAGTACAGTCTTGCATTGATAGCATACCGCGCAGAATTAAAGCTTTGATAGCGGCTAAAGGTGGCTCAACTAAATATTGACTTTTACTAACATTAATTTACTTTTCTTTAAAATTTAATAAACTTATGCTTTTCTAAATTAATGCTGTTTTATTTATGTCAAATAAATCGGTAATTGATTGGATAATATAAAAAAAACCAAATCAATTTAAAATAATAAAACGGTACAATATCACCCGGTAATTAATATTTTACATGAAATCTTATATTGCGTCAAATAATTTGTCCAGGGACTGTAGGCGTGGAGAATCAAAATTCTCTTTTAAGGACCACTAACTGTTCTCAGAAGAGAATTCTCATTGTTCTGAACTAATCAGAACAGCTCCAAACTCTCAAACCCAGAATTGTTTTCCCTTCCAGATAGCAATAAACCAAAAAGTAACAAATATCTATAGGGATATTCGTGTTTGAAAAAAAAATCGGTTCTCGGTTTAACAGGTCTTTCCCAGTTTTAACACCGGTACCGGTTAAAACATCACTATAAGCCCACCATTGCCCTAATTATTAAAACAATAATTAAATCAAAATCGCATAGAGTTTAGAAAAAAACTTTTGGAAATTAGAGATTTCTGAAAAGTAAAGACTCACATTTTTTTAATGTGATAATATAGAAATACTATACTTTAAAATTTATCTGCTTTAAAATTCTGAAAAAGTTATCGGCTTGAGCTTGTCCGACGAAAACCGCTGTCAAGTGAGGAGGTTGACAGCTGAGCAGTCACCTAAAGCAACTTTATTATCGTAAACTTGCGCGGCGTCAGGACTTGGGATACTACTGATTTAACGTGCACCATTCCTCATATACGGAAAGTAAACGTTTTATTGTAGTTGAAAGTGAGCTCACACTTAATTTGAGCGATTTTATCGAGCTATTCTTATGACATGTTACGCGTAACAAATAATAGCACAGTAAGTATCTGGGGGGGGGGGGATAGATATTAGTCCCAAGAAGTTCTAAAGTCAAACATTTGTTAAAACCATAAAACCTACATACCTCAAATTGCCTCAGTAGCAGACATCGTTCTAGTAAAAAAAAATTGCTAAACGACCAAATGAAAACATGTAAACGTTTATCGTGCCTTTTTTTTTTTGGGGGGGGGGGGAAATAAAAAATAGAAGAATGTTCCCAACTTAAACCTCAAAAAATTTTCAAACTCATATTTAATAATATAGATTAAATTCTAATGGGTAAGATACTAAATTTCCCACACACAAGTGGCTTCCAACTTATTTATGGCCACATATTTCCAGCCTGAAATTCCCTATCAGAGTTAGTACCTAAAGTTATTTTTATCTCTAAATATAATACACTGCTCAAAAGAATTAGGGGAATCCATGGTTTAAACCCTTTCACCCTTAATGATTCCATTTGGAATCATTAGCTTCCGATTTTTTTTTCACTAAGTGAGCTCGCATTATTAATCGTTGGAATGGAAGAAATCATTCTTTTTGAAACGCTTATTTAAATAATGTTTGTTTTAATTAATGAAATTGTGTGAAAAAATTAAAATAAAATTCACTCCCAAAAAATTTTATAAAATAAATTGACCCTAAATTCTTCACGCTTGCATTCTTATATGTATAAAAATTTATTTTAACTTTTTTTTAACAAAAAAATTTTGAAAAAATTGTTATAATTTTTTCAAACGTTATGGTTCTAATTTTTTCCCCTTAAACTTTAGTTAAAAAATTAGGATTCCTTCCCCCCCCCCCCCCCTGTTTTTTACCATTTCATTCTGGATGCATAATGAATCTATTTCACAAATTTTAGATTTTCAGAATAAAAAATAAAACGTTGGAACTGAAAGGGTTAACAAAAGTATGCAAAGTGCTCCCCTAATTGTTTTGAGCAGTGTAGATCAAATGTTATAAGAAATATACATAAAATTATTTCTTTTTAAAAAATAATATATCATTTTCAATTAATGGTTTCATCTTTTAAATTAACTTTCCTGATCTTGGTGGGGGTTTTTTAAAAGTCCATCTGATTGTGTGGACAGGTCTGCCAAGTAAAAAGTATACTAATACAATAAGGTACACTCTGCTAGTAAGTTTATCAATTTCATACAAAAATGTTTCAGTTCAGAAATATTTTGCAATTAACCATTAAAATATTTAAGAATTAATTATTAGTTTTATTTAATGAGATTGTAAGTGATAAAAATATTGAAATAAAAGTATGCCCTTTTTAAAATACTTTTATTCAATTAACATTACACATATACATTTTGAATAACTCCAATTATAATATATGTTTTATTTCTTTTACATTTCACAAATTCAAAACATAGTTTTGTTGCATGCTTTTTTACCCTCTAAGGGATACAGAGGTATAAACCCGTCACCTGACTATCAGGTTTTCCAGCAACACATAACTTTAAAAATTTATAAATTTAATTAAATTTTAAAACTTTAAGAATGGAATGTGCTATTTATAACCATCTACTAGAGAAATATATTTTTTTCAAATATTAAGAAATTAAATTTTCAGTTACAAATTTTAATTTAAATCTCCTGGAATGAAAACAAGTTTACACTTCATCTAATTTCTTATCCCTCACAGGGTTAAACAACTTGAAGCACAAAAATAAATCACAAACTAGGCATTACCAAATTTTTGTTTTAAATTTTAATTGAATGTTTGGTTTAGCATATCTGGGCATTATGGATATTGTAGAGGTCTTTATATATAGCACACAAATACAGCTATTTTGAGAGAAAAGATATATTACAAACTGACATGGGTATAGTTTTGGTATTACTTGTGACACAAAAAAAATCACAAGATATAACACTGAAAGTATAAAACCAGACTGAAAGTATGAAACCAGATATAACACTGAAAGTATGAAACCAGATATAACACTGAAAGTATGAAACCAGATATAACACTGAAAGTAATGAAATTTAAAATGTTGTAAATAATATAATTCAGAATGCCACAATGTAACCTATATTGGAGCAATCAAGACAAAATACAGTCAGAATTTAAGCTATATATTTTCAAGTTGCATAAAATCTTTTTTTTGGAGATTTGCAGACTTTCCATGTGCTAACAATTTATCACTTTGAAGAACAGCATATGGCTTAGTGTCGACTTTCACTTCACAATGATCTAGTTTGAAAAGACAAAAATGTGGATTTAAACATTTAATAATGAAAAAATGCACATAACAAGATTCCTCATAAAAAAAGCCTTTAAAAAGGTTAGGAATATTTTCGGTAGTTTCAAATCTTGTTTATTTTGGCGATACATGTAAAAATCGAATTTTTTATTTCATAAATAGTTAAAATAACAACTCAAAAATATGCCTGCAAATTTTTAGAAGGAAATTCGCAGATTAAAAACTCATTTAAATGGTTCACCTCAACTCTGGTCCAACAAACTTTAAGCTTGTTTATCTCAAAACTACTTTTTTAAAATTGGTGGGCAAGATAACTCAAAAAGTTCTCAATGGATCCTTATAAAATTTGGTATATGTCTTCTCTATAGTATTATCTTCTAGTTGAACCTCAAAAAATGCTCAAAAAAATTAAAAAAATTAACAGTTTTTTTAACCAAAAACCTTTGAAAAAAGGGTTAAAAAATCTAACTTTTTTTTATTCTGAAACATTAGAATGCAAGCCCACCCCCTCCTTTGGTATTCCAGGAAATGGTGTAATGGTCGATTTTTTTTTTCCCTCACCCTACTGGGGTTTGGGGAGTAGTTGCGATTAACCTCACAGCAAAGCCTCAAGCAAGATAGGTTTAGGACAAGATGCTCTTGTTGTTTCTTGGAAACCACACAAGGTACAGGGAGAAGCCAAGCTTGTGTTGTAATCGTACAGATTATAAACTACATCCACACACTTAGGACACAGATTGTTTGGCCCACAGATAAACAATTTAGGTACACATAATAACTAATTTCTAAACAAATTAAGTTTTAAGAATTGCAAATGCTTTCTTATTTGTTAACTGTATGATTTATGTGATCAGCAATTTAACAAAATACTTTTTCTTTCAAAAGGAATTTTGGAGGAATTTAGGCCAAAGATCTTAAAGGAAATTCCCATGTTAAGTAAATGGGGCAGTTGATGGATCACAAAGCCTTGATTTTAAGTTTATCAATAACCAGATATTTTGTATTAAGGTTAGGTTAGTTTTGAATTATCGTCGCACTAGAGCTACACAAGGGCTATTGGCGACGGGCGTCGTATTTTAAGAACCACAATCAAGTGACGAGCCGACACCTGAGTAGGCACCCAACGCAACCGTTAAGGGCGACATCGTACGCAGCGTTAGGACTTTGAAGGATATTTAACGTGCACTGCCGCCACACGGGGTATTATTTGTCGGACATTTTTTTTGGGCTGCACGGGCCGTTTATAGGTCGGCAGTTTTTTTGGGCAATGCCCGGACCCGGACCCGAACCTGGGACCTTCCGCATGCTAGGCGAATGCCTAACCGACTGGGCTCCCCAGCCCCTATTTTGTATTAAGAAGTTCAGAAAATAACGCTTTAAGCTACATATTTTAATATCATCTCACTAGATTATTTTAAAATTAAAATTGAAAAAGTGCAATTTATTTTAAATGATGCACAATAAAATGAAAAGGGCATAAACTTGAAGAGATACAGAGCGACTTGGTTTTGATCCCGACCTCTTGCATATAAAGTCCATAGCCCCAGCCTCGGCAACCCATGACCTCAAGGTGGAGACGAGTTACTTCTGCTTTTATAATACTGCTTGCGTTGTTAACTAGAATACTGGTAGGAACGCAGTAGTAAATCAGCGTCTTCTAGCGTAGATGTTATTTTGTGGTTGTACGTGTGATGAACCGCCACTAACTGGGGTCCAAGGATAACTTCTTGGCTTTGAACTGTCCCATAGATTTAACATGGGAACTAAAAGGATGGCAGGAATATTTGGCTTCCCTTTAAACTCCTTTGACCTTCAGGAATTAGGCACCTTTTAAAAGTCAGATACAAATGTTTTTTTATTTATGATAGTAATATGCTTAAAATATCATTAAAAAAATTATATGCATATTATGTTGCTTTTAAACATTTAAAACTTAAATTTTATGTTTTTTAAATAAAACGCCAGAAAAAAATCAAAAACTTGAAAATTTTGAGGCCAGTTATAACATAAAAAGTACAAATCATAAATTCAATGCCAAATTTTAGCTGCTAAGATGTTAAGAATACTTTAAGCGTTGACATACCCCATAGCCACAAGTCAATAGATGGGGCCCTTAGACGCAACACTTCCTGGAGAATTGTTTTAGATAGAGGCACTCAACTAGTGATGGTCCTCGGTTTTACACCAAAGTTCTCTGTAGCATTTGCGACCATGGTTGCCTTTGCTGGCACTGGAGGTATTGGATCTTACAATCAAGTTGCCTAGAAAACTTTCCGCCAGGCTTTCTACAATAATTTTATTTTTTACCATGTTTTTCATATTTTCATTTAACTACAACAAACATCATTTAATTCTTCAAAAGAGACGATTCTATCATCTAACGATACAAAAATAAAATATAACTTAATAAAAAAAAATTATGGAGAATTTAATAAAATTTATTTGAAATAATTACGAGTTAATTAGTGAGAAAAAAAATCGCAAGTTTGATGATTCTAAATGGAACCATTGGGAGTGAAAAGGTTGAAAAACTTAATTTTGAAATTTTTTTAATTAATTTAATTTAATAATAATAATATAATTTTTAATTAATAATTTAATTGACTGAATTGCTTCATTATTTACTATATGATTGAAAGAATTTAATAACAATGGAAAACATCTCTGATAAAATTCTAACTGAAGTTAATCTATTTATATTTACAATTAATTAAATATTTGTAGAAAGTTTCTAATGAATTCACAATTTTTTCTATTTAATCAATTTTCAACTAAATTTAAAGTTGCAGACATTGTTTAGAAATTTGTATTAAAGTACAAAAAGTTTGAACTATACAGCATCATAGGTACACATAAAAATATTTGCCATAAAAAAAGAACATCAAAAATACTTTTTCTGAAAATGTTCTATATATAACCAATTTGATGAACAAAATAATTGAAATATATAAAATTTCAGCTATATATGCATTACACATTGATTAAGCCAAAAATATATAAATCACAAAAATTAGTTAATTAGATTTCTGCATAAAAATATAACATGTAAGTGGCTTTTTAGTATGAAAAAAATGAACTGATAAAAAAAATGTCATAACTGAAGAGCTTAGTGGAAGAAAGTGCAATGCGACATTTTAAAAAAATTTTAGTTTTTGTGTCATTCCCTCCTTTAAGTTTCCTTTTTTAAACTTTAAAGCGCATTTTTTTACACGTTTTTGTGACATAGAATATTCTTCCACTAAGCTCTTCAATTATATATTGTTACCTAGTACACTACCCATACCATAGTCTACTAATACTATAGACTCATGGACAGCAGCGAAAATGCATCAAGGTCAGCGTTTTCAAACCTCAAACTGATAACCACTATGTTTGCTACAGAAAGGAGGTTGCAGAAAAACCTGACCTTAAAGCCAGTGGTTAAGAACATATTAAGATAACATAGTTCCAATTTAATTTTAGTGCAAAAAAAGCATAGAAAATGCAAATATTTACTTAATCAATTACTGATTACACAAAGCATTACTTAAACATTAAAAAATTTCTAATTAAAAAGAAACAATCAAACAAAGACCAGTATATACGAATGCTACGGAATGTAAACCAGACTAACTTTGAAAACCATTATTTTTTTAAAAATTAACAATTTTTATGAAAATGATTTGCTATAAATGCTTCTTAGCAGAACTTTTTAACAATTTGTTAGGTAATACATTTTTATTATTATAAAGTATGGCATGCAAAACACAAAGTATAATATGTGTTGATAGACAAAAACTCAGCTTTCAGTGTTGATTAAAATCAATTACCAAAAACAACCTTTAAGGCTCAACAGTGTTTAACACTGTAGAATAAAATGAAAAACATATTATACACATGGAAAAAATTGTTTCCTTGTCAGCTATGAGATAAATTAAAGTAGTAATCTAAAAATATGTCATATTCTAAACTTTGGCTATAAAGAAACTTTAAATAGGAAACCATTTATATAACATTAAAAAAAGTATATTTTTAAAAAATATTGAGATAGTGTACTTCTGAGTACTTTAACTTTAAAATCTTGAACATCCGCGCGCGCGCGCGATTTGGTTATTTTCATTTGGAAGTTAAAGTGAACCTTTTGTTTAGTCATATTGATTTTGAATTAGGTAAAAAAAATATCTTAACAATTTTACTATTAGCAAGAAAAACATGGAACACATGTTTAGAATAAAATGTGCAGTAGGTCCATCACTGACAACCAAAGAAATGCAATTAACAAACACAATAAGCTTACATAAAAAAAATTAAACATATTAAAATTTTCTAGGAACAAAGTTTAAATAAAAATTCCTATGTTAAAAAAGATTAAACGACTCTCACAGTAATATTAATAAAACTCAAATAGGTACTTAAAAAGATCTTAGCACATCCAAAAGTTACATTTTAAAATTATGAAAAATAGTTCAATTATGTTTTTAATTTAGTTAACATATGTTTTTAATATTATAAATTTTACTTGGATATAAACTTTCTTGGTTACCAGATAAGTGTCATTTACACAATACAGTTTTAAAATTATATATAGTTTCTGATACAGTAGGAAACAAGTCATCAAAATAAGATAAACATGAACATCAAAAGCTTTTGAAGTCTTGCTGAAACATCAGTAATTAGGTACTGATCAGCACAATGAAAGGAGAGTTATTCACATTGAAGTTCGTAATTGTTCTTAGGTGAAATTGTAAAAATTATTATTCGCATACAATCATTCACAATAGGTATGTTATGATGCTGGAAAATGGGATGAACCATTTTATTATTGGGAACAGAGCACACGATCACATTCCTTATTTGGATGTAGAAGAAAATGCACAATAAGCCAAACAACTGGAAAATCAGATGAACCATCTAATTATCGGGAACAGAGGTTATGCTTTTTACATGTTTTTAATTTCTTGCTTTCAGTTAATGCTTCAATGAGATCCTTTAAAAGAGTTTTTATGTTTTTACGAACACGTTTATCATCTATTAAGTCCATTTGTTTCATAAATGCGTTTCCTATGCTTGCACTTATTATGATTTTACGAGCATGGATTAAATTTAATTTAAATTTATCTAAAATATCTTCGTACTTTGTCACATATTTAGTGAGACGTTTCTGACATTTTAATACTTTCTTTGCAAGTTCTTTGCATTTATTTTTCTTCCCCCATTTCATTCATCTTCTTTCCTACATTAACTACTCGGTCTTTAACATGAGATGTTTTATTACAATCCAAAACATAGTCATCAAGCCGACGCGACGTGGCAGTTTGATCGTGCGCCGATGCATTTTAACTAACTTGGGGGTCATCTATTTTATCATGAAATTCTTCGGCTTTCTCTTTTTCGAATTTATTCATTATCCCAGGTATGATGATCCTGACTTCTGCTACCTTAGGAAGAGTTTCATTACCTTCAGGTGAGTTTTCCTCATCTGGTTTATTTGTATTCTTCAATTTATCATCAGTTTCATTACTTTCGGAGGCATTTTCCTCATCTCGTTTATTTGCATCCTTCAATATATCATCGGTATCAACCATTTCATTATTTTTTAAGACCTTTCCCTCATCAGGTTTATTTGAACCCTCTTTATCATTAGTATGAGCTTGCAAATTAAAAAGTTTCTGTATAGGACACTCAATCATGGGTTCATTCTCCTCCATATTGCTAACATTAGAGGAGCATGAATATTGCACATCGCAAATCCACTTGACAATTGAATCATTTCTTATATCATTGTCTGAGCTGTAACTTTTCAATTGTTTCTTTAAGTACCTTGTGCTTATGTTGTGCAATTTACTTAAACACTTAAAAGCTCGATTCTTGCTGTATTTTATGTTCTTCAAAGTTTTTTTCTTTTGTAAAAGTTCTTTTTTAGAGTAAGATATAGTTTTCAGAGTAGAATGCTTCTTTACAAAGACTTTATTTTTCTTTTCCATTATAAGTTTATCAAGCTTCATTTGTTCAATCTGAACAGCAGGTTGCCACTTTACACAAGTTCCAGAAGTATGAGAAAACGAGCCTTTTGCCCAAGCTTCCAAATCTAATGGTTTTACCTTAACCATTGTTTGCCAATCATTATTTGTGATATTTTGCAATTCATCAATTTTAGAATCAGAGACATCCCTGATTTCGCAATCAACAGTAGCAGGCACATTTCTTTGAAACTTGATATCTATCAACTTTCCCTCATGTAGTCCACTTTGAATATTAGATTTGATTTCAGGTATATAACTACTTGAATGTTGATTCTTAATTATTAACAATTGTGGATGCTTCTTCTCAAAATGACTCGTAAACTCATTCAATGGTAATTTTTTGTCACATACGGTGCAGGTATTTCCTTTATCTATAAAAGCATTATGCTTCTTAAAAAAATATCCATACATAAGAACCGTTAAGGGATGCTTGTTACCCAAGTGTTCAACGTAGTTTATCAATAAAAACACTTCACCACACCAGATACAGGTTTCTTCAGTGTTATTAAAATCCTCATTTTTTCTGCATGCTAATATTATTTGATAATAAAACTGATGAAGCAAATCGAATACAAGTAAAAAATATTCTTCCATTTCATTGTTGGGGTTTCTGTTTATTAAGAGATTTCTGCACAATTTACATGCTATTGCTTTTGCCCTTCGAGGGTTAGAACCAATCATCTCCATAGACATATGATACAAGTACGGTAAATACTGGGTGTGATTACTACATATATGAGTTACACACTCTTGCGATGAGTTACATGATTCCCCACATATTAAACAATATCTAAAATCGGGGTCATCACAAATATTCAATCGTGCAACTAACTGTTGAAATAAAAGTTCGATTCTCGGGTGGCATTGCTTCCAATGATTTCCAAGCACTTCAGGTAAACAGCTTTTGCCACACAGGTAGCATTTGTCTAAGGGTTCGGATAGTAAATAATTGAGTTTTTCACATAAAGTTTTGTACTCAAGTAGAATATCAGCATCATACTCGCCCATGTGCTTCAGAACACGGTGCGGTTGAGAAAGTTGTATTCCACAAAATTTGCAGTTCATGTTGATTAAAAAAGCAATATTATAATGCTTCACTGTAAAACCATTGGGGTGTCTTACAGTTCTTTCGTGGACCATACCTAATTCCTTCATTATTGAAGGATCAAATTGGGGTTCCCTCATTTTTAACAATTTATTAAGAATTTCAGCACATAAACAACGGTCTCTTACTTTTGTTTTGGTTTCTGGTTTGAGTCCGCCAACTACTCTCAACCAATCAGAACAAAGAGCCTCACGATACACAGTGGTCGGAAAAGGCTGAAAAACGGTCAAAATTCATTTATTTTTTTGTGGTTTGACAAAAATGTATAAAAATTCGGTTTTGTAGGGTTTTGACCCATCTGAGTCGATATAGGACACAATCAAGTTTGTAAAACCTATGTATTTTAAGTTACAGTCAATGCAAAAAATAGTATGTGAAGATGTAATGTGAAAATTGCGTATAAAGAATAACGTTTTAATCAACATGTATTGGGCAAGTGCATATGCGTAAGCTTAGGTCATGGTAATACGTAATCAGTCACAAAAAGCCAAAACACTAACAAAATCTTTTAAAAAATGAAACGTCAAGCTAAAAATATGTACACTATTTTCAATATTTTCAATATACTGCTCTCAATTTAGCTTATAAAATTAATTGAAACCAAAGTTTTTTAATGTGAATATTTTTTTTACTAATTTTTGAACGCATGAATTATAAAATATTTAACATTGAAGTTTGTGGAATAATTATTTAATATTAAACTTTTAAAGGTTGTGGAATAATATCAAATTTAATATCAAAATATCGTACAAAAATATGAATACACAGAACATATACTTTCAAATTAACCGTCAACAGTTTTTTAAGACCATATTAATTAACAGCATTTTATTATTAAAGATGTTAAGGCCAAATATGGTATTATATTCATCTAAAGACTTTTTAATGAAATTTCGTTTAATTTTAATACGGCTTAGGAAATAAATAATTTATTAATAATATCGTATTTGATTTAAAAGTACTATATAATGATCTTAGAGTTAAAAGTATATTAACAAATCTGAAATACAAAAACTACACGTATTTTAGGAACTAAATAAAAGTCACTTTGATAGAACAGATTCATAAAAAGGATTTTAATCTTAAAATTGTTTTGAAGCACTAAAAAATTTTGCTTTGAAAACATATAATAAATTTGTTTAACATCCTTTAAGATTACAATATTAATATAATAGTTTTTTTTTTAGTCTTCGTGTAGCTCTAATTTTTTGTTGGTTTTAGGCTTTGCGCAAAAGTTGTAAGGGTCCGATGAAATAGTAAGAAAGTTAAACACATCTTCATTTGTACTTTTTCTTGAGTGTTCTCGTCTGTACCACCGAAAGTCTTTGTTTTTGGCCTCCTGGGCTTCTTTGGTCAAACTTCCTATGGGTAACATATATGATGAAATCACTTTCCCCCCATGAAACAATACCTTGTGAACAGAGTTTGGCATGTAAACCCCCTCTTCCCAAGAGCCAATGGGCATCTTTTGAAAACATTCTTATTGTAAACAAGCCAAACCTTTTCTCTCCTACAAAGATAATACAAGTATTTAAGTTATATATTTATAATCAAACACTTTGTAAGTAAAGTGGACGAAACACCTATCGGTTTTGTTACTTTGTTTCTAGATTAACAGCTGCCGTGGAGCAACGCGCGGCAGCGTTGTGCTTTTCGACGATTTTTAAAAAGCTAGATTTTGACACTTCTGTTTGTAATTATGGTTTCCGTACGTTTCCGCAGCTGAAATTTAGATTTATCTCTTATATAAGATTTGGAAAACTAGTTAATTTTAATGAGACTTTGGAGCACAGTGGAGCAAGAAAGTTGCACTCTTTCAAATATTTAAAAACATAGTATTTTTGAAACTAAAATCAAAAACTAATTTAAAAATTATTTTGTATTTTTTAATAATCTAAAATAAAATAAAACCTTTTACAAAACTCAAAAACATGCAAAAAAATTGTGTAATAAAATTATAAATCGTGTATTCTGAATTCAATTGTATCGCCTCAAAACGGGCTATTTTTCATTTGTTGACTTTTCGTAACTATAAATACATCAACAAATTATTTGTAATGATTTATATTTGGTAATCTTACTATTCAATTATCTATTAATTTAAATATCTATTCATTTTGCATTTTGCGAACACTTCGAAATTTGGCATTTTGGCCGCTCCCAGACCACTGTGCGATACCCAGACTTGATTGGTTGGTTGGTTGGTTGGTAGACATATATACTCAGGTTTGTGTGCTTGGTCAGAGACCCGCTTATAAACCTTCGTCAAGTAAGACAGACACAACAGACAACACACACACATAAGTGGATCCATCTAATTTTTAGAGACAGAGGCCAACTAGAGGATCCCCAGAATTGGCTTGTCACCCCCAGAGGTATTGATTTGGTATGGGAACTTGGAGGACTTTCGGACCCAACAGATTTAACGAGCACGTACTCCGCATATACTCGACAAACACAAACATCCATGCCTTACCGGGATTTGAACCCGAACCCAGAGTTCCAAAGGCTAGCTCCCCAACCGTTGCGCCGCCGGGTCGGCCCCAGACTTGAATTAAATAAGTGTTTGAGATATGTGCTCGTCGGTTGGCTGCTTCATCTCAATTGGCTGGGTTAGAAAAACAAAAATGACAAGAAAATAACACGGACCTTCTGAAAAGAGGGAAGGCAGAAAGAAAGGAAGTAATAGTATATATGTCGTGCGACATGTGCTCGCCGACTTGGTTGCTTTATCGCATTAATCTACTTGGACCCTCATAGCTTATAGAAATCAAAAATCAAACTGAAGCTAGAAGACTTTCATAATGGCTCCAATTATTCTAAATGTCGCGGGGTTGGGTGGCCTAGTGGTTAAGATCGCATTAAATTATATAATGTCATTCTTTTAAAAACAAGCTCTTTTGAACGTAATTCTGCAATAAAAGTTCCAATCATCAATTTTGAGACTCGCCCAAGAAGTTACATTATGAAGACATATATACATATATATCGTATAAGTTGAAAGAAAGCCTTCTGAACTAATTTTACAATTATCAATTCAAAGAAATTCACTATAGATTTTCCACTAGATCCAAGCTTTTTTGAGAATGGTGAGTTTCTGAGAGATCGTCACAACTCCACTTCATACACTACTTACGGACAAAAATCAAATTGCATGAGGTTTTCTTGATCCATATTTTATAAAAAAAAGTGAATAAATCAAAATGGAGCAAACATGCGCAACATATTCTTGTTAGATATCAAAATATATGAAGTATGCACTACAAGTTCCTGCACAAATCGCCGTGGGGAAGCGTGGGGAAGTTTACTTTTAGAATAAGGGAAAATAACTTAACAAGAAAAAAATCTAATTTTCTTAGCTACTATTAGAACTTTTTTAAATATAATTTTAAATTACATAAACTGTAGAAAAACAGTTTATAATAGTAATATCATAACATGAGGATTTAGAATCAATCTTTTTAGCTTCTACACTACGTTTATAACGTAAAAAGTGGAAGGTATTATAATCGTTCTGTCCGTCCGTCTGTTTGTCCGTCTGTCACCCACTTTCACAGAACGAACCACAAGTCGCACAAACAAGTGGGATACGTCATTTTAAAGCAAAAAATTAGGATCGGCTACATCCAAATTTCATTAAAAAAATTTAAATTAGAAGTTTATTTAAAATTTAAATAACTAAAAATTTAATCTACATTGAAATAACATGCAAATTCCATTTTTATTCAATATTTTCACTGTTGCCTTCATTAAACGTACGAGAAACTTTATTTAAAATAAAACTTTTGAAAGAATATTTATTTATATGATATAATTCAGTTTGGATTGTTGTAATATCACAATAGAGTTCTTTTGACGGTATATGTATGAAGAAAGATGCATAGAGAATTCTAACTTTGCATAAAAAATATAAGTTTCGTGTTTTTTTAAAGCATCAATTTTAATTTATTCTTCGAACTGTAAATTAATTTAACAAACGATAAATGACAACTAAATTTTCGAAAGAAAGTTAATCAATATGGGAAATTGTGGTAACTAAAAGATATTTATTAAAAATATTGCATCATTATTCTTCGAATTTCAAACAAATTTAGCGAACGATATGATTTGAGAAAGGAGATCCATGAAAATATTTAATTATGGCACTTAAAAGTTTGAAATACAAATAGGCTAAAGCCCTGTTTAACGAATTTTTTCTGAGGTGTTTAAATAGTGTATTTCCTGTCGAGCACAAATATTTTGCGGAATCGGTTTAAGTGACACAGATTCTGTAATAAACCTACTTGTTTTAAAATTTAGAAAGACTATTTTATCGTAAAACGAGCTTAAAAAGTAGCGACCAATTTGCGAACTTACTTCACTCGATTAACATATTCGGACACAAAGTGCTGACAAACTGTGCGACGTTTATATAAGTGGGTCTCTCTGATCAAGGACACAAGCCGGAAATACATGTACCAACCAACCAATCTAATTTAGCCTTGTGCGAATCATAACTGGAAAAATCAAATAAGCACGTAAAATAGAAGGGAATACAACCGATTTCTTGTCTGAGTGTTTAACTCTTTCATAACACTTTCATAACCTGAACTTGCATGTTCAGTGAACATGCAAGAATGATATATTGATATGTTCTGTTGTTTCTCCGACATTACATGAGGCACACTGCATAGCTTTGGTTGGGAGAGATTTAGTTCTAAATTTGGCGAAAGAGATATCGCCAGCTCTATTCAAAGGAAGGAATCGATGTTCCTTTTGGGTGGATTTAATGTAGTAGAAGGAATTTGAATATTTGCAATCAGACCACTTTTTGGCTGCCATCTCACAAAAATTGGATCTAAGTCGATGGAAAATGTCTTCAATTGTGATCATCTCTACAACTCCTGCTACGGTACAGCTGTGGGGAAAAAAAGTTGACACTAGTAATTGTGCTAGTGCAGCACTAGTGCAGTCGTTGTTCATTCCATATAATCGGTCCTTTATGACTTTGTAAATAAATAACGTTCTGAACTAATTGCATAACACAAAATTTGGATAAGGGGACGTCTTCATATTAAAAATGTTACCAACTTCGAAATTTTTCATTGGCAATACGAGTTCATATTTCAAATTTATGACAAATTTTAACACGAAATACCAAGTTTTCTCAGTATAGTTAGTCCCATATAAACGATGAAAACGCACTAACATTGACCCTCGCTACTGCAATTTAATAAGCCCTAAAAACGCACTACAACTAAATACGCAATAAATTTTGCAGTAAAAACTCAGTATAGTTAGTCCCATAGAAACGATGAAAACGCACCAAAATTGACCCTCGCTACTGCAATTTAATAAGCCGTAAACACGCACAATTACTTTTCAATATGCCATAAAAATAACGCAGTATTGTTAGCCACATATAAACGATGAATGTGAAGTACAATTACCCCGCACTACGCCACACATGAACAATGAAACGCACCGTAATCACAACACGCGTACTGAATACATAATTAGCACTAAATACGCATTACAACTCTTTCGAACTACGCCATATAATTAGGCATAAAAACGCAGTATAGTTCGCATTATAACTAGGCCCGTATAAATACAGACCTACATAAACGATGAACTAGCAGTATAATTACGCACTACAACTATGCACGCGTAGCCCTATACGTGGGGCTGGCTCCCTATTAAATTCTTTAAAAAAAATTCAATTTCAAGAATAACGAATCTCGATTAACAGTTTCTTTTAATTAGTATTTTCTACATGCTTGTGTTATTGTTTCTAATATTTTATAGGACAATATTAGAAACATTATGAAATGTTTGACTTCCCAGTATGAGCCACCGACATGAGATTACTTTGTTATGTTATCAAATTTTGACCAGGTATGGGAATCATCATAATATCAATTTAAAACAAAATTGAAAAGAAAATAACATCCGGTTATTTAATTATTAATTGATAAAGTTATAAAATAGTGTCGCCATCTGCTGTATATTTTTGGCATTATAAAATTTCAAAAATATATAATTAAATAACTAGATAAAATTTTCGTTTCAAATTTGTTTCATTTCGATGTTATGTTGATTCCCGTACTTGGGGAAAAAGGCTAACATGGCAAAGCCATACATCTGCGGAAGTTGTGATTCCAAAACTAATGCATTAGCTCTATGGAACTGACAATCCCTCTTATGTACACTTATTCTATACTGAATGTCTAAATAAAACCCTGATACTCATTTTGTAGGCACGCTGTTACTTTAATATTTTATCTATTTTCATATTCTATGTTATCTATTTCATTCTATTCGTCGGACCCCAGTGGGAAAACAGTCAGATGATCCTCCTGTTCTTCTTTATCTTCGGAGTCAACTTGAGAGACCCCATTGAGGCAGGGCACCACTGTCGATGAGTGCATTAAATGGTAACACCATCAATCAAAATAGGAACAATGGGCAAATGGTTTATAAGTGCATGGTTGAAAGAAAAGTTATAGCTATGTGCTTGATCGTTCAGAGACATATCGGAGTTTGGTGGATACCCATGTTGAAAAGGTGGGGGTGGGTAGGGGAAATTGCTCGGGACTTGGTGCTGTTGTCCCTGAGGCACGCTTTGACGGTTACGTCTGAAACAATTTTGGGTGCTATGGCCTTGTTTGCGGCACTGCTCACAATAGAGCTTCTTTCTGCAGACTTCTGTGGAGTGACCTACGTTGTTGCAGAATTGGCAAACTAATTTGGGTTTATTTGAGGTTGCATTTTTTAATGCTAAATCCTCTACCTGCTTTGCCAAGGCGTCTATCATATTTGTGAGTGCTTCAACTACCGTTATGAAAGCATTTTTATCAACTTCATGAGCCCTTGTAGTAGCCGAAGCCGAGGCTTCAAGACTGTTTACATTTTGTGTTATGTCTTTGAATGCTTTCTCTACTCTGATGGCAGTTTGTTTCCGCAAAATCCCTAGGGTTTCGGATATGAATTTGTGTTTTTATGTCCTGTCACAGTACAGATATGAACTGGGAGAAAATGAGTAGTGTAGTGAATTCAGCGGGGGCATTTGTGCATTGTGCCACACCTTCCACAGCAAAATCCTGCACTGATTCACTTGGTCCCTGAATTGCCGAGGTAAGTTTTGAGATTCCCTGAGCTACAGTGATGCAGGGTGTGAAATATGTCGCAATAGTTGTTTTCAGCTCTTGAAAAGAAATGCTCACCTGATCTCTCAGTGTCGACATGAAAAACACTCGTGCTGGTCCTTCCAGTTTTAACTTGGTTATCACTAACTTTTGGTCATTCGACCAATTCGACAGATTTCCCTAACTTTGTGTAACTTTCTTAATTATCTTTATTTTATTTTCGTGTAAAATCTGTGTGTACTTCTGTTGTTTATTACAACACCACACAAGTCCCCTGGCAATTTTGGAACTCTGAGGAATATTTGGGACTTACTTTTTTACAGCTACACTTTGAGCTGGCACAGTGTTTCATGGATCTGCAGAAAATTATTTTCAAAATATCGTCAGACGCTGCTGCTAACTCACTGTGCACTGGGACCAAGCAGTTGTTCTCAATCTTCCACTCATACATCTGAGGAGGCAGGTCATTTCCCAGCCACAGCTGAACTTGGTGGGATGTTCGGAGGGAATGCCGTTTTACTGTTCCCTCGGTGGGAGGTTGACAAGAGATATCAGTCTTGATGGTGGCCACTGATGTTAAGAATCACTTATACCTGTAGGAGTGTAGGCATTGAGGGAGGCTTCTTTCGTTGGAGCCCCATACCACTTCAAGATGCAGGTTTCGCCTGCATTTTGAACCTGATCAGTGGTTGAGGAAAGGTCCGAAAAGACCGCTGCTGCTTTCTGGACCTCTGGCGACTTCAGATACAGATTCGCAAACGCGACCTTGCTTTTTCGAAATGCTGAAGATGTAGTGTCGCATCCGCAGTAAATGCGTGCAAAAATAGTTCGTCCTTTAAACCCAGTTGCTGAAGCTCTTGGGACGAGAAGAAAGAATCATGTGTCTTCCCACGTGCAGGCTTTATGAAAGTAATGTCCTTACGCCTTACGCGCATCAGCTTTAGCCATCAAGAGAACTATAAGGTCGACATCTTCACCTACAATGCCGACAGCTGTTGTTTTCGACATTTCCAAAGCTGTATCCAAGTTGATCCAATTGTGCTCAAGCTTCACCTTCTTAAGTATGTTGATGATGATGTATGTTGATGAGACTGGTGCCAGGTCAAAGTGTAGCTGCAAAAAAGCAAGTCATAAATGTTCTTCGGCATGCCAAAATTGCCAGGGGACTTGCCTCATTGGGGTCTCTCAAGTTAACTCCGAAGATAAAGAAGAACAGGAGGATCATCTGACTGTTTTTCTAATGTGGTCCGACGAATGAAATGAAATAGATAACATAGAATATCAAAATAGACAAAATATTAAAGTAACAGCGCGCCTACAAAATGAGTATCAGGGTTTTCTTTTGACATTCAGTATAGAATAAGTGTACATAAAAGGGATTGTCAGTTCCATAGAGCTAATGCATTAGTTTTGGAATCACAACTTCCGCAGATGTACGTTGCTTTGTCATGTTATCCTTTTTCCCCAGAGGTACGGGAATAAACATAACATCGAAATGAAACAAATTTTTGAAACGAAAATTATCTAGTTATTTAATTATATATTTTTGAAATTTTATAATGCCAAAAATATACAGCAGATGGCGACGCTATTTTAAAACTATCAATTAATAATTAAATAACCGGATGTTATTTTCTTTTCAATTTTGTTTTAAATTGATATTATGAGGATTCCCATACCTGGTCAAAATTTGATAACATGACAAAGTATTTTTTTGCAAAAGTTGTGATTTCAAAACTAATGTATTAGCTCTATGGGACTGACAGTCCCTCTTCGCTCAATACTGAAACTGCTTTAAAATGTGAAGGAAAATAAATAAAATAGTAAAGTAAAATATATTACTGAAAAGAATTAAATTCTCTACCACTCTAGGGTCAATATTTAGTGTTTCGGTGCATTATTGAAAAGTTATCCGGTCGAAAAAGAGGAAAATGTGGTGGGAAAAATGTTTTCTCCAAAATTACAGACTTTCAAGAGCGGATATCTCGAAAACTATACAAGATATTAAAACACTTGAGGGGTGAAACTTGTAGCAAATTTAATCAGCTTTCATTTGTGTATTACAATTACATTAGTAGGACGCATAGGTTTCGAGATATAAGCAAAAATTCGAAAAATGGGACATTTACCCCCCCCCCCCCCCTTCGGCTCAGGGGCTAGGGTGGGACTTTTGATATGTTCACCTCCTAACTAGTCCAAACAAAGTTGCAAATTCAAAAATTGTGTTCCAAAACTTCCCCTCTATAACTCTTCGTTGCCTGGTCTATATAGAACGGGTTGAAAGCGCCAACTATAATAAAAGATAAGTTAGCACTGTTTAATAAACCCTCCATACACACTAAAAAAAATCCTTCTGTTCACTTTGAGAGTCCTTAACAAGCACTTTGAATAAGCCCCGTAATTCTCAGTGTTACTATAAATTTGGGTAAGTTTTACAAAACCAAATGTAATCTCCGAAAACGCAATATAACTACCTTTTAATGCAAAACGAATTACAACTACTAAACGCTATACAATTAGCCGTAAAACCCTGAATAGTTTGCCCTATTTAAACGATGAAAACGCACTAACATTGACCCTCGTACTGCGATTTATAATAAAAACGCCTAAATAAATCGCAAAAACATAAAACTCAATATAGCCTGAACAAAAGTAAATTATTACTGTTAAGCCAAAAAGACTACAAACAAATACGCAATCAATTTTGCAGTAATTATAGTTAGTCCCAATTAAGCGATGAAAACGCACTAACATTGACCCTGGGCTACTGCGATTATAAGCCTAAAAGCACTACAACTAATACGCAATAATTTTGCAGTAAAAACTCAGTATAGTTAGTCCCTAATTTAAGCGATGAAAAACGCACTAACATTGACCCTCGCTACGGCGATTTAATAACCTTAATAAACCCACTACCAACTAAATACGCAAAAATTTTGCAGTAAAACTCAGTATAGTAGTCCCTATTAGCGATGAAAACGCACTAACATTGACCTCGCTACTGCGATTTTAATAAGCCCTAAAAAGCACTACAACTAAATACGCAATAAATTTTGCAGTAAAAACTCAGTATAGTTAGTCCCATAAAACGATGAAACGCACTAACATTGACCCTCGCTACGCGATTTAATAAGCCTAAAAACCACTACAACTAAATACGCAATAAATATTGCAGTAAAAACTCAGATAGTTAACCCTATTTAAGCGATGAAAACGCACTAACTTTGACCCTCGCTACTGCGATTTAATAAGCCTAAAAACGCACTACAACTAAATACGCAATAAATTTTGCAGTAAAACTCAGTATAGTTAGTCCCTATAGAACGATGAAAACGCACTAACATTGACCTCGCTACTGCGATTTAATAAGCCCTAAAAACGCACTACAACTAAATATGCAATAAATTTTGCAGTAAAAACTCAATATAGTTAGTCCCTATTTAATCGATGAAAACGCACTAACATTGGCCCTCGCTACTGCGATTTAATAAGCCCTAAACACGCACAATTACTTTTCAATATGCCATAAAAATAACGCAGTATTGTTAGCCACATATAAACGATGAATGCGAAGTACAATTCCCCCTCACTACGCACCATAACATGCCTACAAAATCTAATAAGCCACATATGAACAATGAAACGCACTGTACTGTAATCACCACACGCGTACCGATTACATAATTAGCCCTAAATACGCATTACAACTCTTTCGAACTACGCCGTATAATTAGCTACAAAAACGCAGTATAGTTCGCATTATAACTAGGCCCGTATAAACACAGTTCTACATAAACGCTGAACTAGCAGTATAGTTACACCAACTATGCACGCGTAGCCCCATATGTGGGGCTGGCTCCCTATTAAATTCTTTAAAAAAATTCAATTTCAAGAATAACGAATCTCGATTAACAGTTTCTTTTAATTATTATTTTCTACATGCTTGTGTTATTGTTTCTAATATTTTATAGGACAATATTAGAAACATTACGAAATGTTTGACTTACCAATACGATCCACCGACATGAGCCATTATAGAACGGGTTGAAAGCGCCAACTAAAATAAAAGGCAAGTTAGCACTGTTTAATAATCCCTCCATACCCACTAAAAAAAAATCCTTCTGTTCACTTTGATAGTCCTGTATAAGCACTTTGAATAAACCCCGTAATTCTCAGTGTTACTGTAAGTTTAGGTAAGTTTTACAAAACCAAATATAATCTCCGAAAACGCAATATAACTACCTTTTAATGCAAAAACGAATTACAACTACAACTAACAACGCTATACAATTAGCCGTAAAACCTTGAATAGTTAGCCCTATTTTAACGATGAAAACGCACTAACATTGACCCTCGCTACTGCGATTTAATAAGCCCTAAAAACGCACTACAACTAAATACGCAATAAATTTTGCAGTAAAAACTCAGTATAGTTAGTCCCTAATTAAGCGATGAAAACGCACTAACATTGACCCTCGCTACTGCGATTTAATAAGCCCTAAAAACGCACTACAACTAAATACGCAATAAATTTTGCAGTAAAAACTCAGTATAGTTAGTCCCATAGAAACGATGAAAACGCACTAACATTGACCCTCGCTACTGCGAATTAATAAGCCCTAAAAACGCACTACAACTACATACGCAATAAATTTTGCAGTAACAACTCAGTATAGTTAGTCCCATAGAAACGATGAAAACGCACTAACATTGACCCTCGCTACTGCGATTTAATAAGCCCTAAAAACGCACTACAACTAAATACGCAATAAATTTTGCAGTAAAAACTCAGTATAGTTAGTCCCTATTTAAGCGATGAAAACGCACTAACATTGACCCTCGCTACTGCGATTTAATAAGCCCTAAAAACGCACTACAACTAAATACGCAATAAATTTTGCAGTAACAACTCAGTATAGTTAGTCCCATAGAAACGATGAAATGCACTAACATTGACACTCGCTACTGCGATTTAATAAACCTTAAAAACGCACTACAACTAAATACGCAATAAATTTTGCAGTAACAACTCAGTATAGTTAGTCCCATAGAAACGATGAAAACGCACTAACATTGACCCTCGCTACTGCGATTTAATAAGCCCTAAAAACGCACTACAACTAAATACGCAATAATTTTTGCAGTAAAAACTCAGTATAGTTAGTCCCTATTTAAGCGATGAAAACGCACTAACATTGACCCTCGCTACTGCGATTTAATAAGCCCTAAACACGCACAATTACTTTTCAATATGCCATAAAAATAACGCAGTATTGTTAGCCACATATAAACGATGAATGCGAAGTACAATTACCCCTCACTACGCACCATAACATGCCTACAAAATCTAATAAGCCACATATGAACAATGAAACGCACTGTAATCACCACACGCGTACCGATTACATAATTAGCACTAAATACGCATTACAACTTTCGAACTACGCCATATAATTAGCCACAAAAACGCAGTATAGTTCGCATTATAACTAGGCCCATATAAACACAGTCCTACATAAACGATGAACTAGCAGTATAATTACGCACTACAACTATGCACGCGTAGCCCCATACGTGGGGCTGGCTCCCTATTAAATTCTTTAAAAAAATTCAATTTCAAGAATAACGAATCTCGATTAACAGTTTCTTTTAATTAGTATTTTCTACATGCTTGTGTTATTGTTTCTAATATTTTATAGGACAATATTAGAAACATTACGAAATTTTTGACTTACCAATACGATCCACCGACATGAGCCATTATAGAACGGGTTGAAAGCGCCAACTAAAATAAAAGGTAAGTTAGCACTGTTTAATAATCCCTCCATACCCACTAAAAAAAATCCTTCTGTTCACTTTGATAGTCCTTAACAAGCACTTTGAATAAGCCCCGTAATTCTCAGTGTTACTATAAGTTTGCGTAAGTTTTACAAAACCAAATATAATCTCCGAAAACGCAATATAACTACACTGAAAAAAAATTCTAGTCCAACTACCAGAATCTGGTATATTTAACCGTATTTTCTGGCTCATATGGAACACCAAAAAATGTGGTCTATCTAACAGTATCTGTTTGGTAGTGACTTTATGGTAAAATTACTAGAAAAATATGGTTTCATTACCATGATGTTTGGTAGCGCATTGGTTTTATTACCATATATAGTGGCTTTATTACCGTATATAGTGGTTTTATTACCGTATACAGTATTATTGCCGTGCACAAAGTTAATATTACCAAATAAGAAATCGTAAACCACATGCGTTATCACAGTATTTCCATTAAAAATTTTAAAATTCATTTCGCAAGAAATGTACTGGATCAATCGAGAAATGTCGCGCGGAGCTCCATTTTCATACTACTTTAAAAAAAATGCAAAATATACTACTAGTATAATTAGTTTAGTTTGCTTATATGACTCCTTTCGGTTAGGTTAGTTTGAATTATCGTCGCACTAGAGCAACACGAGGGCTATTATACGACTCCTTTCGAGTTGCCACAAACGACTGCAACACAGCACCGCCATGTTTGATGAGTGATATTTACCATACGGTATATTGGTAGTCAAAATTTCAGCTAATACCGTGGTATTTGGTAGGTATCATTGCGCTCAACATGATCCCATCACCAAGCATATGGTAAAAGACCTATGCTTTCTGGAAATTAATTTGTTTTTTTAACCATGCTTCTCGTATAAAAACAAAGCGTATGGTAGGAAAACCATTTGTGGTGGTAAACTTACTTTTCATAGTTGTAATCTTGCCAAACGAACGGGTAAAAAGAGCTATAATTTTAGATACCAGAAATTCTAGTAATCCGTTACCAAAACGAATAGTAAGGTTACTAATTAAATGGTTTAAGTACCTGGTATTCTGGTTTTATTACTAGAAATACCATTACCATACAATTATGGTTTTTTTTTGTAAGATTTTTTTAGGTACTTTAATGCAAAACCGAATTACAACTACAACTAACAACGCTATACAATTAGCCGTAAAAACCTTGAATAGTTAGCCCTATTTAAACGATGAAAACGCACTAACATTGACCCTCGCTACTGCGATTTAATAAGCCCTAAAAACGCACTACAACTAAATACGCAATAAATTTTGCAGTAAAAACTCAGTATAGTTAGTCCCTATTTAAGCGATGAAAACGCACTAACCTTGACACTCGCTACTGCGATTTAATAAGCCGTAAACACGCACAATTACTTTTCAATATGCCATAAAAATAACGCAGTATTGTTAGCCACATATAAACGATGAATGCGAAGTACAATTACCCCGCACTACGCCACATATGAACAATGAAACGCACTGTAATCACAACACGCGTACTGAATACATAATTAGCCCTAAATACGCATTACAACTGATTGTCCCCATCACATTGTATCAATGTTCGTCCGGAACTCCCTTGCTCCAGGCTTTAATAGACAGGATCAAACTGCTCTTGCCCTCTTTCGCAAGTGGCCACCTTAAGACATTGAAATTAATGAGGGATCCAGGAGCTTCGAAATTTGTTCTAACTGCTTTTCTGAGCAGGCTTCGCCTGATCACATACTCGCGTGCCTGGGGCTCTCCAAGCAGGATTTTGACGACGACCCTTTAATGGTCATGGACCTGGTCTAGCACTGCTGGCCTCCGGGGGCATGCAACAACAACAACAACAACGCATTACAACTCTTTCGAACTATGCCATATAATTAGCCATAAAAACGCAGTATAGTTCGCATAACTAGTCCCGTATAAATACAGTCCTACATAAACGATGAACTAGCAGTATAGTTACGCACTACAACTATACACACGTAGCCCCATACGTGGGGCTGGCTCCCTATTAAATGCTTTAAAAAAATTCAATTTCAAGAATAACGAATCTCGATCAACAGCTTCTTTTAATTAGTATTTTCTACATGCTTGTGTTATTGTTTCTAATATTTTATAGGACAATATTAGAAACATTAAGAAATGTTTGACTTACCAATATGATCCACCGACATGAGCCATTATAGAACGGGTTGAAAGCGCCAACTAAAATAAAAGATAAGTTAGCACGGTTTAATAAACCCTCCATACACACCATATACCCTCCTAATAAATGTGTGGAAAATTACTAATTTTTATTAAAAACGCAAAAACTTAGAGTTTTTGATCATAAATTCAAAAATGACTTGTTTTGACTAAATATATTCTACATAATGTCCGAAACAAACCCTAAAAAATTGAAAGCGCGACTTGTGAGATAAGGATATTTGTGTAAAAACACCCATTTTTTACCGCACTGTGCGGCATGGAGCTACGAATACAGGGAGACGCTTTGCGTAAAAAACTATTGAACCGCCTGAAAGCCTCCAAGTCGAATTCATAAATTATTCAAGCGTTCAATGGCAAACCTGTTATTTCATTGATTAGTTTGGTTGTTGCTAGACTAAAGCTGCACGTGGACTATTGGCGAGTTCAGGTCTAAGTGAGAGCTATGTATGTGTTGAGGAGATTAGTGCATAGGTGAACATGACGCTTACAGTACAACAGAAGGTGTTCCTTGTGGAAAGTTATATTGAAACAAGTTCGCGGAAAGAATGTGGATAGTCGTTTGCTAATGAATTTAAAAGCATCAAAGTGCCAGGAATGAGTACTATGCAACGATTAGTAACAAAATTGCGTCAGACAGGATCTGTTTCGAACAAGTCCAAAAACGTTCCGAAACGTGACCTAACACTAGAAAATGTGAATGCAGTTAACCTAAAAAAAAATTCAGAAATCTCCACCTAGACCTGAAAATGCGTCCCTATACAGTATGGTTGTTCATGTAATAAAACCAGCTGATGCTTCTCATGCAGCGACAGCAGTTTTGTTATTGACAAACCTGTATCCACCTGCCTCGGTACTATTTAATAGTTTATATTGCATTCTAACTAGCTCGCCAAACCATGGCATAATTACCGGCAAATAATTCGCCTAGAGTTTGTTAGGGTTTCATATTGAAGCGATCAATGGCTTCATTCACTTAGTAAACCTGTGTTTGCATTGATTTTTGACTTGGCAGCATTTCCTGTCTTATCTCTACTTCTAAGCCAGGCTATTTTATTTGCGCCAACCTGTACTTCTCAATACGCCATAAAAACGCAGCTTTGTTAGCCCTGTAACTATCCGCGTATGCACACATAGCCCTGTATAAACGATGAAAACGCACTACAACTCGCCCTCGCATACTGAGTGTTATAATTTGCTAGGTCATTTTAAGCACGGGTTGCAACTACTTCTACAACTACCTCTCAATACGCAACATAATTAGCCTTAAAAATGCAGTATAGTTGCCCCATATAAACGATAAACAAGCACTATACATTAGAACCTCGATTATGCGAAACTCCGTTAACCGACCGTCCCTAAGTCCACATAAAAAATGTCCAACAAGGTAACTCTCAGTTGATCACAAAAGAAACTAGTCTTAAAAAAGCTACAGTGATTCTAAAGTGTGGAATTTCCGCCGATTTTGATATCGAGCTAATTTCCGCGATGCAAAATTCTGGCATCTCCCGCGATTCTGATGTCGGAATTCCAGTTTTATAAAATCAGAATCTGCGGCGATTTTAATATAGCAAAACTTCGGTCGGCAACTCGGAAGAGTTAAACGAATTTCCGGCAAACAAATTTTCAGAATATAATAGAAGTTTTAAAAAAATGTTTTAGAACTTATTTATTTTTGACAGAAAGTGTCATTTTCATAGATAATTTAACACTAAAACTCAATTTTTACAACTGCAAAACTAGCGCACATTTCAGACGTTGGTGAATTTAAGGTCCGCGGATTTTAGGTGCTTTTTAGTAATATAAAATTTACTATTTACTGAAAAGTCCCTATTATCCTGCCCCAATTAGATCGGATAATCAAAGTTCGATTGTAATTACTCTTCCCGCACTACAACTATACACACATAGCCCCATACATGCGGCTCGCATGTTCACAATACCTACTCAGTTCGTCCATCGCGATGAAATAAAGCACTCCGATTGGACAGTTCTCAAGTAACGTTTCGATGTCGAATTTGGCAATTTATCACTTGGCAATTTGTATTGAATTTGACAACTTCCTGAATATTTTTTTCTGGTACAAACATTGGTCATCCATGTCAAATTTAAAAAAAAATACAACTAGATTTCAAATAATTGTCCTTTTCCATTCGATTTCCTATTTAATTTTTATAATTTCTGTTAGTTACAAAGTATCAATTTTTTTATGAAAAATTGTATCTTTTTTTTTTATGAAGTTTATTTTAAAAAAATAATTTAAAACTAAAACTAATTAGCTCAATAATTAAGAAATACTACCACTTTTTTATTTTAAATATTAAACTAACTAAATCGTTTTTATGGATCGAATAATTATGTATTAGTTAATTTAAAGGAATTTAGCTATTTTGTAGTGACGAAAAATTTAATTGCTGGAAATTCAAGTTAAAATATATTTATGAAACAAGTTAGAGTTGTATATTAAATCAAAATCCAAAACAAGACTAATTTCGCGTAAGAAGAAACAAAATATCGCCAGTTCTCTAGAGTAGAGTAGGCAACCTTAGTTTCTTTGACTTGCGAACCGTCCAATCAGAGTGCTTTATTTCGTCGCTTTGGACGAACTGAGTAGGTATTGTGAACATGCGTGCGGCATCCCTATTAAATGCTTTAAAAAAAGTTCAATTTCAAGGAAAAAAAACAAATCTCGATCAACAGCTGCTTTTAATTAGTATCGTCTACATGCTTGTGTTATTGTTTCTAATATTTTATAGGACAATATTAGAAACATTAAGAAATGTTTTACTTACCAATGCGGATGTTGTTATCGTGTCCATGTAAAGCTATTAATGTGGCCAAAAGCGTTGATGATGAGAGTCGCCAGGTCACGGAGACTATAAAGTACGTCTTGTGGTGGCGCGCCAAGCCCAAAAAGAGGCAGCAATTGCTTGGCAAGCAAATGGTCTGTCGTTAGTTGGGGTTCTGGATAATTTCTACAGAATGGGTAGGTTCTTGAAGTGTTATCTGGAGATATTTTCATGTCCCGAAAATAGCCTGTACGAAGTCTTGCTAACAGATGATAGGATTCTAGAGCAATTTAGATCAGGTATGAAGAGCTTTTTAAAACGCAGATCAAAAATTCTAGACTTGGCAACCGCGTTTGCATCCTTAGAAGTAACGATGAGAGGCTGAACCAAATCCAGAGCCAATAAGATACTGAGCCATTATAGAACGGGTTGAAAACATGCCGCCAACTGAAACAATATATTATAAGTTAGAACTGTTAGAAACCCTCCAGACGCTCTTTCTGTTCACTTTTTTTAACCCTTAATACGCTCTGTAATTCATATTAAACACGCACCTTGAATAACCCCGTAATACTTTGCATTACTATAAGTTTGGGTAAGTTTTACGCAACCAAATATAACTACTAGCTCTTAATACAGGGTAGCGTAAATAGAAGTCGCCCTGGCTTGGAGGTAGGAATAAGATAGAAATGCTGCTAAGTGAAAACCAATGCAGAAACAGGTTTACCAAGTGAAGCCATTGATCGATTCAATAGTCAGCCCAAACAGACGATTTTTTAATTATTTGCTGGTAACTATGCCATCTTCGCCTGTGAACTTATCTGATCAACTCACAACCCTCACTAAGACCTGATCTCGCCAATAGTCCATGTGTAACTCTAGTCTAGTAACAACCAAACCAACCAATGGAAAACAGGTTTGCCAAGTAAAGCCATTAAACGCTTGAATAATTTATGAATTTGACTAGGAGGATCTGTTTCGAACAAGTCCAAAAACGTTCCGAAACGTGACCGAACACTAGAAAATATGAATGCAGTAACCAAAAAATGTTTCAGGATCCTTAGCAAATAAACCAGCGACGCCTGACGACGATCATGCGGACGAATTCTCCACCTAGATCTGAAAATGCAACCCTACAAAGTGTGATTGTTCATGATTTAAAACCAGCAGATGCTTGTCAGCGACTCCAGTTTTGTTATTGACAAACCTGTATCCACCTGCCTCGGACTATTCAATAGTTTTTATTGCCTTTTTTAACTAGCTTACCCCCGAACCATGATATAATTACCGGCAAATAATTCGCCAAGCGTTTGTTTGGGCTTCATATTGAAGCGATCCATGGCTTCACTTGGTAAACCTGTTTTGCATTGGTTTTTGACTTGGCAGCATTTACTGTCCCATCCTTTTCTAAGCCAGGCCACTTTTATTTGCGCCACCCTGAACTTCTCAATACGCCGTAAAAATGCAGTCTAGTTAGACCTACAACTAGCTACGTACGCACACATAACCTCTTAAAAACGATGAAAATGCACAATTACCCATAAATACAACTACTTTTAACTACGCCACATAATTAGCCAAAAAAAAGCAATATAGTTTGCCCCAAATAAACGGATAAACAAGCTCTATAATTACACTTCGTGCACTACAACTATAAACACATAGTCCCATACGTGTGGCTCCCAATTAATTGCTTAAAAAAATTGAATTTAAAAAAAACTAATCTCGATCAACAGCTGCTTTTAATTAGTATCGTCTACATGCTTGTGTTATTGTTTCTAATATTTTATAGGACAATATTAGAAACATTAAGAAATGTTTGACTTACCAATGCGGATGTTGTTATCGTGTCCATGTGAAGCTATTAATGTGGCCAAAAGCGTTGATGATGAGAGTCGCCAGGTCATGGGCCTGGAGACTATAAAGTGCGTCTTGTGGTGGCGCGCCAAGCCCAAAAAGAGGCACCAATTGCTTGGCAAACAAATGGTCTGGCGTTAGTTGGGTTTCTGGATAATTTCTACAGGATGGGTAGGATCTTGAAGTGTTATCTGGAGATATTTTCATGTCCTTAAAATGGCCTGTACGAAGTCTTGCTAACAGATGATAGGATTCTAGAGCAATTTAGATCAGGTATGAAGAGCTTTTTAAAACACAGTACAAAAATTCTAGACTTGGCAACGCGTTTGCATCCTTAGAAGTAACGATGTGAGGCTGAACCAAATCCAGAACCAATAAGATACTGAGCCATTATAGAACTGGTTGAAAACATGCCGCCAACTAAAACAATTGATGTTAGAACTGTTAGAAACCCTCCAGACGCTCCTTCTGTACAGAAATACGCTCAATAATTACCACTAAACACGCACTTTGAATAACCCTGTAATACTCAACATTGCTATAAGTTTGGATAAGTTTTACGCGCAACCAAATATAACTACTAGCTCTTAATACAGGGTGGCGTAAATAAAAGTGCCTCCGACATAGAGCTACAAATGCAGGGAAATGCTTGGCGAGATACACTATTGAAGCCGCCCGAAAGCCTCCAAGTCGAATTCATAAATTATTCAAACGTTCAATGGGTTCACATGGCAAACCTGTTTTTTTTATCGGTTTGATTAGTTGTTAAAAGATACTAGACTAGAGCTGCACATTGACTATTGGTGAGTTCTGATGTTAGTGTGAGCTGAAGCATGTGTTGATCAGATCAGTGCACAGGTGAAGATGGCATAGTTACCGGCAAATAATTCGCCAAGCGTCTGTTTGGGCTTAATATTCAAACAATCAATGACTTCACATTTCAAACCCTTTTTGCATTGATTTGACTTCACAGCATTTATATAATATTCCTATCTCCATGACGGGGCCACTTATTTGCGCCACCCTGTATATGGCATATTGAAAATTGCAGTGCGTATTTGGGGCATATTAAATTGATTGCGGACAAAAGATCCCACCAGCGATTATTTTGGACGATATTTATTCTAGAGAATCGGACCCTTTTGTTTTTGCCGATACAAAATATTCTAAATTGATTGAAAGACACAAAATGTGTTTTTCGGACCCGTTTCGGAATGATTTTGGACTTGTTCAAACGAGATCCTGTGTGACGCCATTTCTTAACTAATCGTTGCATAGCACTCTTTTTCGGCACTTTTACACCATAAGTTCTTTAACAAACAACTGGACACATTTTTTTCCAAGAATTTCTTTTAATAAAACTTTCTACAATAAACACCCTCTGCTGTACTGCGAGTATCATTTCACCTGTGCTTTGATCAACTCATACTCACACAGCCGCAATATGATCTAAACTTGCGAATCATCCATATGTACCTCTAATATAATGCAATACAATCCAACCAATGCAAAAACAGTTTAGTTTGAATTATCGTCGCACTAGAGCTACACAAGGGCTATTGGCGACGGGCGTCGTATTTTACAACCACACAATGCAAAAACAGGTTTGCCAAGTTAAGTCATTGCACGCTTGCATAATCTTTTATTTCGACTTGACTGCTTTCAGACGGCTTCATGAGTTTTTCTCACCAAGCATTTCAATGCATCTATATACATAAAAGGCAACTTCCGTTTGTTTGTATAAGACACGAGATCTAAAGAACCACGCAACAGATCGTCACGAAATTTGGCACAAAAATTCATCTCATCTCCGGAACAACATAGGCTAAGGATTTTTCGAATCAGCCCATTCCTTCTATAGTTTTCGAACATTTTTATTCGAATTTTCTGAAAAAACTACACCACTTTGGCTCAAATCCGATCTTTTTTTACTTTCCTGATGCCATCGGCTGAAAAAATTAAATAAAACTTTTTAACGAAAACATTTAAAATTGAAAATGTTTATTTTATTCTGTTGCCATTACCTTCAGAAACTAATTTCATTATTTGAAAAATAATTGACATGTTTCAAGTGACGTAATTCCGCCAGTCTTCATTCCCGGATTTTATTGTGGGTTTATTTGATGATTTTTTAATTGATTTTTCTGTTGACTGCATGTATGTATGCATATTTAAGCAATAAATGCATAGTTAAGCTATTACTGAACTGTGATGGTTAATAAAGGCCATCGCACTAGAGCTGCATATTAGTGTTTTATGTATATATTTTTTTGCCAAATACGTTGCCAAACTCGCCAAATAATAACTAAAATTTTCCATTTTTAATTCTTACTGATTATTTTTTACTTAAATATGTATTATTTTTTAATTTGAGCTTCTTATCAAAGGTATTTTTGAAATTAATATTAATCATTACTATATCCAAGTTGGGTAATTAAATGGAAAATTACTGGGTAATCTTCATATCTTATGTAACTAAAATGAAAGAAAAAAATAGTTAAATTGACTGTTAAATTATTTGTACACCTCTACCCGTGCAACGTCGGGTATAACAGCTAGTTAATATCTACGTCGGGGCCACTTTTATTTGCGCCACCCTGTATCAATCCTATTCAGTTTTTAAAGGTAAAAATAAATTGTGTAATAACAGGAACGTAAAACCACCATTTAAATAGATGCCGGGTCTCAAGCGGTTATACACTATTACAACATAGTCTTATGTTAGTCCTTTAAGCCTTTAATGCCTACATTCATTAAACCCAATAAAGGCTTTAAAAAAAAATTAAATTCAAGAAAATACCCCAATCTCGATCAACAGCTATTTTTAATCAGTACAGGCTTTTGTGTTATTGTTTTTAATATTTTATAGGATAATATTAGAAACATTAGAAAATGTTTTACTTACCAATAAGACACTGAATCAGTACAGAACGGGTTGAAAACGTGCCGCCAACTGAAATAAAATCTTAGGTTAGCACTATTATAAACCCTTTTTTTACCAAAAAATATATTAATTGCACAGATAGCTTTAAAATAGGCAAAGCAAATAATTAAAATTAAATATTAATTCTGTGCGTTAAAGGTCTTGTATGGTGACAGATCTCTATACAATTCCAATGGGAAAACTTTTGACCCTGTTTCTTAAACAAAGAATACGACATGCACTCACGAAAACATATCAAAAAATACAGAAGAAAGTTATTTTGCCATTAAAATAATTTTTAAGTCTTATTTTAAAGATGTTAATTAGTTATAATTAAAACAAAATTTTAGTAATTGTTCACAAACTACAGATGGCAGCACTAACGGGATGTAAATATCTAAACAAATTTTTTGTTTGAATTATAACTAATTAATATCTTTAAAATTATAACTTTAAAAAAACTTTCTTCTGCATTTTTTTGGTATGCAGAAGAGTTTTCGTGAGTGCATTATGAGTTAATATTTCAGTCTTTAATGTTTTGGAACGGAATACTAAATTCATAAAATCTCCATTAACATCGATATTCCCTGAAACAATGAAAAGTAAAACAACGGTGTTTTAAATGGGACTTATAAGTACCGTCAATGTTTAACTGATTCGAGCTGGAAACTCAAGTTAAATTTTTCTGAAGAATTTCATTTATTCTAGAGTCTAGACTTTAACACTTTCGCTACGCAGCATTTTTGCTTCCGCGTAATATGCGATTGGAATATAATTATCGAATGCTTAGTTGTACGGCCGCCTCAGCCGTTTTAGTAGTGAAAGGGTTAATATGGTACAATTCCATAAAAAAAAGTATCACCTTGCCCCCATTTCCTCCAAATAATGAAAAGTAAAACAGCAGCCTTATAAGTACCATCAGGAGATAAAAGGGTTAATCCACACTAATAAAAATCCCCGATATGCAGTTTTATAGGGCATTACTAGTCTGTAATTAATACTAAACACGCACTTTTTAAAAGCCCCACAAGCTTGTAATACGCACAATTACAAGACCATAATAGGGACTGCCAGTAGCCTTAAATACGCAAATAACATTAAGGGGGAACGGGCGCGCTGGACCGCGGTTCTCCAAAGCAAAGTGCATCAGTGATTAATCCTATATGGCAAAATAATATTTTCTCTGCCACATTTCTCCGGCTGTATTGAATATTTTTACAAGCGGATTTTTTATGTGATAACTGTAGCTGACTTACAGATCCCGACCCTCCCACTTTTTGAAATTGGTTCGAATATATTTTTTAATTTTTAATAAATAATTTTACACAAAATATTCGAAGCAATTTCGAAAAGTGGGAAGATAGAGACCTGTAAGTCATCTACATTTATTAAAAAAAAACCGTTTGTAAAAATATTCAATACAGCTGGAGAAATGTAGCAGAGAAAATAGTTTTTTCGCCATTGGATTAACACTGAGACACTTGAGTTTAGAGACCCGCGGTCCAGCGCGCCCATTCCCCTTTAAATAAGCAACTTAGTGCCTAGAAACGCACTCCGAAGGCACTTTATAAGCCCTTAATAGGCATCATAATAAAAATATAATTCAAAACATTATAATATCTATATACTGCCAATTATCTGGGCTTAACCTGGCAATGCCAGATTTTTAACTATTGTATGAATTTCCATCTCATTTGTACCAATTGCCGGATTTTCAAAATAGGATACCAGAAACTTTCTCTTGGCACCAGGAATCCGAAAAATGTCTATTTCAGTGTTAAACGCGGATAGTTGGCAGGTTGGTTGGTTGAATTGACGTCGCACTAGTGCCACAATTAGCAAACTAGAAGCTGGAGCAACTACAATACTTTATAAACCTCAAATAAAAACTTTTACAACAACTTAATGAAAGCACACGTTTCTGCTTTTCCGAAAATGTAAACCAAGATAGGGTCATTTTGTGGAGATAAACTATAGAACAAATCTTTATACGAGGCTCGGGCTCAAGTGACCCCTAGGGCCAAAACTACCCCACTAGAAAATAATTAAAATTAAAAAAATTAAAATTCATAGTCACCTTTTCCATTACACTTTCCTTGCAACCCATTGGGAACCCAGGTTGGAAGCTACTGAAACTCAAATGAAAATTATTACAAAATATATCTCCTTTTTAAGGGGAGTCGGAAGGTTCTATCTCACCCACGTTAATTTTCCTAACTTTAGGAACATTTTTCTCAGGAACTACGAGGGCTGTTTTTTTTTCAACCTCCGATGGGCTGTAACAAAAAGACGGGTCAAAATACAAAAAAGATTTGTTTACCAAAAGTAATGTACAATACTGCTTATTTCTCCACATAATCACCTTAAAGATTAAATTATTTGTTAAATCTGTAAACAAGCTTTGAAATACCCTCTTCATAAAATGTAGCCGCCAAGTAAGAATTGAGAGCTGTTATTCGTTTCTCGCAGGCAGAAGGGAACAGTGCAATAGAAATTCATCGAAGAATGATTAGAGTGTATGGAGACACCTTTATGAGTGATGGCGTTGTTCGTGAATGCTGTTGAAAATTTAAAGGTGGCCGAACTGATGTTCATGAAGAAGGGGACCAATGAAGCAAGTCTGTCGCTACAGACGGCATTGTTCAGCGAGTTGACCAAGTGTTTAGGGAAAATCGAAAGTTTACCATAAGTGAATTATCGATTAGCATAGTGGCTTGGATTGTAGCGCTTCCAAATTGACGTGGAGACCTTTCACAACTTCCTTCAAATCATTGGCGGCTACATTTTATTAAGAGAGTATTTTAAAGCTTGTTTACAGATATGACAAATGCTTTAATCGTCAAGGTGATTATGTCGAGAAATAAGCAGTATTGTACATTACATTTAGTAAAAAAAAAAATCTTTTTTTTTGTATTTTGACCCGTCTTTTTGTTACAGCCTATCGGAGGTTGAAAAAAAAACAGCCCTCGTATAAGAGAACTACGAACATTTTTTTATATTTTGTTCCGTATCCTCTTTGATGTAAACTGAGGAATTTTAAAAAAGAGAAAATAAAGCTAAAGAAAAATTACATAAATTTAAGTGTTTTTGTGTGTGTTTTTAGCCTACTTTTCTTTTTTTAATTCGAAAGAATTAAAAAAATGAAAAAGTAGGTATTGACATGCGGTCGATGTCCGTCTGTCCGTCTGTCCGTCTGTCTGTCCGTACCCCCCTTCCAAAATCGGTTCTAATCATCGGATCTTAAAAATTCTTTTTTTGTTAGAAAGCTATAACCTCAGATACCCAACTTTCATACTTTTTGTCCGTCTGTCTGTACGTCCGGACGGACATAAATCTACTATCTGTCGGCGAATTTCCCATTGAATTAGCATTGAAATTCAATTTTGAGTCATTTAAATCACTGTAGGTATTGAAATGCGGTTGATGTCCAACTGTATGTCTGTCCATATGTCTGTCTGTTCGTATGTCTGTCTGTTCGTATGTCTGTTCGTCTGTCTGTCCGCCTGTCTGTCCGTTTGTCTGTCTGTCTGTACCCCCCTTCCAAAATCGGTTCTCATCATCGGATCTTAAAAATTCTTTTTTTGTTAGAAAGCTATGACCTCAGATACCCAACTTTCATACTTTTTGTCCGTCTGTCTGTACGTCCGGACGGACATAAATCTACTATCTGTCGGCGAATTTCCCATTGAATTAGCATTGAAATTCAATTTTGAGTCATTTAAATCACTGTAGGTATTGAAATGCGGTTGATGTCCAACTGTCTGTCTGTCCATCTGTCTGTCTGTTCGTATGTCTGTCCGTCTGTCTGTCCGCCTGTCTGTCCGTTTGTCTGTCTGTCTGTACCCCCCTTCCAAAATCGGTTCTAATCATCGGATCTTAAAATTCTTTTTTTGTTAGAAAGCTATAACCTCAGATACCCAACTTTCATACTTTTTGTCCGTCTGTCTGTACGTCCGGACGGACATAAATCTACTATCTGTCGGCGAATTTCCCATTGAATTAGCATTGAAATTCAATTTTGAGTCATTTAAATCACTGTAGGTATTGAAATGCGGTTGATGTCCATCTGTCTGTCTGTTCGTATGTCTGTCTGTTCATATGTCTGTTCATATGTCTGTCCGTCTGTCTGTCCGTCTGTCTGTCCGCCTGTCTGTCCGTTTGTCTGTCTGTCTGTACCCCCCTTCCAAAATCGGTTCTAATCATCGGATCTTAAAAATTCTTTTTTTGTTAGAAAGCTATGACCTCAGATACCCAACTTTCATACTTTTTGTCCGTCTGTCTGTACGTCCGGACGGACATAAATCTACTATCTGTCGGCGAATTTCCCATTGAATTAGCATTGAAATTCAATTTTGAGTCATTTAAATCACTGTTGCCAAATCAACAATGGCATGAGAAACTTTATTTAAACATATTTGAAGCAAAATAATAGTTTCATGAATCAGTTTGGAATGACGTCATAAAATGTAGAACAATTTGATTCTTTGATTATTCATTAATTATCTACCAAGAAAGCGGCAAGGCATACTTTTGCATGCAATTATGCTTAGTTTTAATTTACATTTCTTGTTTTTTAATGCAGTTCGGAGTAGTTTCATTACTTTTGTTATTAACAAATATTTATTCTTCGAACTACAAATAAATCACGAGCAGATGATAAATAATATTTAATTAATTTGCGAACGAATATTAAGGAAAATAGTTGATTTTGGCTTTTAGAAGTTTAAATTATAGCTGGGTGCTGTGTTTCGATTTTTTTTTCTAATGTGTATAAATCTAGTGTAGAAACGGTTGTTGATGATATTTACTTTAGGAACCTAGTTTTTTTCCCCGATTAGAACTTCAGTAAGTATTTAAGTAACAGGAAAGTAGGCTATTTTAGTTCTTTATGAACTTCTTGTTTAATGCATATTTTAAAAAATCACTGTAAAAGTATCTTTTAATATTTTGAAATGTTCTTATTACTAATTTATTACTAATTTACTTTGAAATATTCTCACTTTAAATCAAAGAGCTATATGTAAGGAACAAAATGTAAAAAAGTTCATAATGATATCTCGTATAGTTCCTGAGAAAATTGTTCCTAAAGTTAGGAAAATTAACATGGGTGAGACATATTTCACTTAGGGGTGTCGGATGGTTCTAATACCACACGGTATCATAGGATCACATTTCGATAGCACAAATTCGGAATGATATCTGAAAGTGTCAGAGTGATATCATTCAATGTTGTTTAATATTATTACATTAATTATAATGAAGAACTTATATCATTTCTTTATCCGATTTTTTTTATCCATTTTAGAATACTATTAATAAGTTTCTTACCGAATAAAAACGTTAATTTAAAATTTTCAAACTCGTTTTTCGTTTTAACTTTAAATGTCCAGCATAAATTGTTGAGGACTATGGTCTGCATTTTGTCTTATATTTTCGTTATTTAGATAAGCTTTGAAAAACAAATAAGCGTCCTACATTTTAGCTACAGGACACAAAATGATTATTTTTTTCCTTTCCAAAAGTAGTTTTGTTCATTTAACTTTGCACTGGAGATGTCAATACATGGGTATTAGCGACAAGCTTCGTAATTTTTAACCCGAGTGGATAAAAAATGGCGAAATATCCCACCGTCTAATAGGGATTGAATTTTTCACTTTTCAATCATAATTGTATTAAAAAAAGATTTCAGCATGCCTTATCTAATCTATTCTCATCATCTAAGCATCTTATAACATTTTTTCCACAAGAGCAGGATAATTGATAAAAACTTTATTTAAAAAAATGTTTAAAAATTTTTTTTGATGGAGAACACTCGATGATTTTAGAGTAACATAACTAACATACAATAATTACCAGTTAATATAAATAACAATATTAGTTATTATAATAAATATATAATAAACTTTATATTAACTTTAACTACGTAATTAACAAATAATACTAGTAATAAAAAAATACGGCTTTTAATAGTATATTTACCTATTTTAGTACTGTTAATATACTGTTGATAATTCTTGTTTTATACTGTTAACACAATAAGAAATATCAATAATGTAAATTAACTACGCTCTCTAATTAACGATACACACTAATATTAAGCTAGTTAACAGTAGACAATAATATTACGCTAATAAACAGTTGGCACTAATATACGCAAATTAACAGTAGACAATAGTACATACTAAGCACCAGCAAATACTTACACATAATACCAAATACAGTCGACATGAACACTTAATATTACGTCGATTAAAACCTATCACTAACTACCAGTAGCATTAGACTAGTTTAAATTTAATTATCACTAACTATTTATAGCTACCAAACCCCTAATTACTTACAACTACCTAACACTAAGTATTTACAACTACCAACTCCCCCCCCCCCCCCACTAATTATTTATAACTTCGCCCCAAATCACCAATACATCGATTTCCATTGGACGAATACCTGGCAACTTGATTTCCCACCATTCTAGCCAATTCCCAATCACTGTCTAACATGAATTCCAGCGTACTTCCGCACTCAATTTTCGCTCTATTTCCACGTTTCCCATAGACGTAAATCTCATTCTCCCACTCCCGTTATATTCTCCAGATACGACGTGCGCCGACTTTCATCCCGATACCCGCGGCCCGACACCTTGTCCACCCGGGTTCTCGTCTTTGCCGATGTCGATACGATATCGTCTCACCCGGCATCGATGCGTCCGATTCCGACTTTCGAATTCCCGTTGTCGATCTCTCGTGTATGGGAAAGCTGTGCTTATCGTGCTCACCTTAAGCTGCCCATACACGGAGGGACAGAGGTCAGGTGCACATTTGAAGAGCTTAGTGGAAGAACGTGCTAAGTGACAAAAAGGTGAAAACGAGAAAACGTGCTTTAAAGTTTCTCATTTGCACTCAGATCTGTTGAAAATGGAACTTGTAAAGCGTAAAATATATGTTGCACTTAATGTTTCTGAAAAAAGGGGAAACTTGTGATCGTTAAAGAAGTTAGTAACATGTTCATTGACACAAAAATCTAAATTTTTTCAAAAATGTCACTTAGCACATCTCCGCTCTTCCGCCAAGACGTTACCGAAAGCATTTTCACTCACCAGTGATTAATTTTGTATGCCCACGCATTGCCTGATCTACCACAAGGCCTGTTAGGCCCAGGCCTAGGACCCCCACACTTTAGGGGCCCCCAAATATTAGTTTCTATGGGGTTGTTTCACGGAGGATCTGGCAATAGCTCCGCGGTCTTGTTTTCCTGTCTCTCGAATTACTTTTGTTTTGGTTAAGTTGGTTGGTTGATAGACCTATATTCAGGTTAGTGTGCTTGGTCAGCACACAAACCTGATTATCTCTACCAACCAACCAAAACAAAAGATATTCGAGAGACAGGAAAACAAGACCGCGGAGCTATTGCCAGATCCTCCGTGAAAAACCCCATTATGCTAAATGCTGTTGATTAACAGAATTTCGGTAACTTAAAAAATTTCAGGATCCAACTTTGTTTTTAGATTGACTTTAACTTAGACTTAAAGTGATTGGTTTGATCGATATTATAAGGAAGCCGATAACATGTTAGCAAAAAATAAGATACACCGGCCAACTACAGAGGGTATTAACACATTTTTAGAACGATTTCGGGGCCGTTTAATTAACGTTTAAAATTAAAAGACTATTTTTTTAATTGTGCGATCTGATAGTTTTTTTTCTGGACTATAAGTCTGCATCGTGGTTTCCATGATAGAAGAGCTTTCTGTAAAATATCCAGGGGTATTGCTTACCATTCCTCTTCCACTACTTTCCAGAGTCCATCTATCGTTGTGGGTTTGAGTTTAGAAAGATCTACTCTCTAACAAACCAAAAGCACAATAGTCCATAGGTGAAACGTCAGGGGACTTCGCAGGAATATGTTTAAAAGGTATATATGCAATACTTGTATTAGTATTCATTTTTTCAAGGAATGCAGTGGTACTTTTCGCAGTATGACTTGAAGCTTTGTCTTGATGAAGTTTCACTCTTTGAAAGTCATTGGTATAAAGAAGTGGAATTTCTTCTGTAAATATTGGACGTAAAACCTTCTCCTGATAGTATGATGAGTTGATTTTAAAAAAAATTCCCACTCTTCTTATTTTTAATTTCCCATTGTAGGAGAAACCTGCGACCATCATAAACCCCTTACTGAAACTTTTGACGGAACCAGATTTGTACATTTTTTTGGATATTTGTTAGGAGTCTTCTTTCCATGTAGAAATAATGATTGACCGTTTTTACCTTTCCGATTAATAATGTTGCTTATTTTGCAATTAGAAATTTTAATACCATGCATTTCACAACGTTTTTGAATTCTGGAATAAGAATATTTCTCTTCGGAAAGCGCAAAAACATATCCTTCAATCTACATCTTGTTTACATGCGACACTTTGAATGTAGAATAAATTTAAAAGTAGCAGACGATATTTCTTATTTCAAATAATAAGCTGTTGCCAAATATTTTATTCTAAAGCAATTACTTTTTTTTTAATTCTTTATCGAAATCGTTCTAAAAATGTGTTAATACCCTCTGTAGCACCATCATTACGGGCAATCATACACAACATTTTCCGTAAAGGGGCTTTAAAAATGTTAAAAATGTGTTGTGACTATATTCTGAACTGCCCTATGCCCCCGGGACATCTAAGCTCCGGCCATGATCACGTATTTGCATGTCACGTGGACACACAAAACCAATCACTGACGAGCTTTCGGTAACGTCTTGGCGGAAGAGCGGAGATGTTTCGCGAAGGTTCACATGTCCCGTCCTCAGTTCTAGAAGAGTGGGTAGACACTTGTGACGCGTCCCCCCTACTTTTTGTAAGAATGACCAGGCACCCTCTTACTTTTTATACCACTTAAGTCCATCTCCCCACTTTTTTTATGTTTTCTAGCTGACAGTTGGGGCACACTAAAACAAAAATAGTTTATACCGTTTCCGCTGTTCTTTTTTCGAATTTAAACAGGCTATCAGTTCCAGCCAAATTGTGCAGTAACTCAAATCTCTTCTAAAGTACCACTAAATACATATTAAAGTAATATTATAAATACTTTCATCTTAGTTTTATTTTATACCTCCAAGTAACACAAGGATGCACAATATGCATTAAAAATCGCAAATTTAGACTCTCGTCCAAAAGATATTAATAGAAATTTTTTAAGGAGGGTGGGGGGGCGAAGATAGGAGTTACTTGAACCCAAAAGTTGTGGGCGTTCCCCAACTTCTTTTTCACCACTTCTACTACTGCCCGTCCCTGGTTCTGTCGTTCCGTGTATGTCTAGCTTTAGAATTTGAGTCTTGAAAGCGTGTCTCGATGTGTTTCTCAAAGCAAGACATGCTCCAATAGTTTAAAGGTTAGCAAGATTGAATAAAACAAAAACCACCGTGAAAAATAACTTAGATAACAATTGAAGAGCTTAGTGGAAGAACGTGCTAAGTGACAAAAAGGTGAAAACGAGATAATGAGATAACCTCAATTTTTTCAAATATGTCACTTAGCACGTTCTTCCACTCAGCTCTTCAATTATATTACAGCAAACCCCGTCAGCGGGAACCCGATTCGCATGAATTGTTCACACTCTTCACTCCAGAAAAAATTCATACGCATATATTCTTCATATAAACATACTTTTTAATCAAATATATATTTAGAAGTATGTTTTTGAAGCAATTTTGAATAAAGTTAGCATTTAAATTTGCTGATGGTAACGAAATGTTTCAACCTCTTGGTTGGTCATTCTTTAACACAATAATCTGCTTCGGTGTCGGTAATTTTGAAAAGCTTGAACACACAATCTAGTTTACATTAGAAAAGTAATTAACTAAGAAAATTTTTATAAAGAAGTTGTGAAGTGAATTCTACTAAGTTCACGTATCTGGAGCGAGGAGGTTAAGATCATCTTTTTTCCCCTCACTGATAAGCTATGAAATAGGGTTTAAGATTTTTTCTAAAAATGAATTACTTAACATGAAATCCTGATGCTCAGCATGGACTACAAATTTCTTAGTTTATCTTTTTCTCAAAAATTTTTCAAAAAAAACTACTGTACTTCCAATCTCAAGTCCTTACACACCCGAGATTGAGTTTTTTTTTTACGAGGGTTCAATCTCACTCGCGTAAAGAAAAGTACAGGGTGTCCGTAAAAGAATGTCCGAGTTTCCAATTGTGACCCGACATCACGCCTTGTGATTTCTTCCTTTGGGGCTTCGTAAAAGATCGGGTCTACGTTCCACCACTACCCCACGATTTACCAACCTTGAAAGGTAGAATTGCACAGGCTGTTGCTTCCATTACTCCGGACACGGACTTGCTGCATACAGTATGGGAAGAATTGCATTTTCGTTTGGATGTGTGCCGTATCACTAAAGACGCATACATTGAGCACTTATAGGAAAAACTAGGTTAGTTTTCCTTCAATCTCATGTATGATTTGTTATATTTAGTATAAAATAAACTCCTGTAATATACCATTAAAACTGGGACATTCTTTTACGCGGACCCCCTGTATATTCTTATTAAGAGTGCTCGAAATTTTAAGCTTTTAAAAATTCTATGTCATTATAATAAGAGGATTGGTTTCCTTGCGTCTTTTGAATTTTGAGAATATTCTTCGCATCCTACACGCGGGTCTTTTTTCCCTTGGCAACTTAAACACCGTTTTGTGTTTGCTCTGATTTTTGTTTTTTGTTCTTCAGTTTAGTTCAGGAGTTAAGGATACCATGGTTTTCTTTACCTTGCCATTGATGTGCACTGTTCCCCATCAGGTTAAGAAACAAGCTGCCCCCAACGTTAATATATACTCCTAAGTTTAAGTCGTGTCTGTATATGAATTACTGGAAGCAAAGTAGGTTTTTTTGTGCAACTATTAAAATAGTGTGATTAGTTTTATAATTTAATTTAAAGGCTATTCAAAATTTCACAACCTACTGATGAAAACTCGTATTTTTTATTGGGCGATTCTTTTTTCAAACTATTTTTTTTTAATTATTCATGCTTGTGCTATTTAATGGGCTTGTTTCAACACTTTGTCAAAGAAAACAAAACAACCAATGAAATTGCAGTATGTAGAACGTGACATCATAAGAAATATTCCCATTGCTATTAATGTTGTACTTTAAACTATAGTTTTAGTTCAGTTTCACATGCCAAGACCCATTTTTGTTCTGAGTGTCTATTACTGCTCTGGATTACATCTTAACTGTATGTATTAACGTTTTAATTTAAGATATGAAAGCATGTCTGTTTTAAAAGGTCTGTGGTATCAGACTCTACAAGTAACTAGATATGATATCGGCAATTGTTATATGACTTTATTTTTCCTTTTATTTTTTGATCATGGCTGTTCTTTTTTGTAAATAAACTTGCTCATAAATATAATGAGTTTCTGGACTTTATCTGACCCAATGAAACACATACTCACTGCCAAAGGTCTGACAATTAATCTTAAGCGGAAACTTGTTAGAATGATAAATTTAAGGATCGTTTACTTGTGTTTACAGTTACTTAAGTCCTAATTCGCTTGCACATAACAAATTACTCCAAATGCAGAAAAGTTAAAAACTTAAATCGTTAAGGTCATACTTAAACTACACTTTAATTATGGGAATCATTAATAAAGACGTCATCAAATGTATGACAAACGGGAGGAATCTTAGTAGCACTAGTTATTCGAGTAGAAGGTATTATACGTTATAATACCATGTTTAGTAAAAAGAAAAGTGTCGTGATTTATAATTTCAATACTCATCTGGTTTATACCGCGTTTTACCGGTGTTTAACCCTTTCAGTCCCAATGACAATTTGACATCATTTTAGAAATTTTTTTCTGATCGTCTATAACCATTTATGATATCAAAAAGCACATCATTCGATTCTTCAAACTTTTTTCTATTAGAAACTATTTTTTATTCATCCCAATAGATGTCAGCCCTATTATTTTTTTTAAAAATTATGATCAGAAACATGATGATGCCAAACGGCATCACTGGGACTGAAAGGGTTAAAGCGGGCGTTTTCCATGTACCAGAAACTAAGAGCCTAACGATGCATGCTTTAAACAATTTGAAAAATCAATTAATTTTTTTCTTAGCAATCAAAGTTTACCAGAGATTTAACTAGAGATTTCCAATTTTATTATAAGGCAATTAATATTATACTCCAAATGCACATATTGGATGGGTTGAGTGGAATCAACGTCACACTAGAGTTGTTGGCGACGGCGTTGTAATTAAGAACCACATTTAAGTGACGAGCCAAGGGATTTTCTATTTTTTTTTTAATGTTCCCAGAATTTGCTCACAAAGGTGATATTCGGATTCAGCACCCTCGAAAACATAAAACCGTTGTGAAAAAAACTTCTGTATTTTTGTTTCCATAAAAAAAAATCTGGTTACTGAACTATTAAGGATATCCGTTATTTATGTATTACAAAAAGTTCTTTCAGAGTGACTGGCATCATAAACTATGCACACAAATTTATGTATTTCTTGTGTTTTGAGTAGTCTCTTTATTAAAAAAAAAGTAAGCTCTTTTAAAGTGTCAGCAGCCATAACATGATGAAATATTGATGTTAGAAGTCCAATTTTTTTTTTTGAAATGTGCGTCTCCCTCTTTTTTTTTTTTTTTGAAATTTCCAATTAGTTTTTTAATTAAAAATTATAATAAGTTTGACTGTTAACATCCTTGGAAATGAAAAAGCCGATGAGCTTGCCAAAGAATCAAGAGCTTTCCCCCAATCATCTAACCTCATAACTCTCGTTGACGCCAATGCAGTTGCCAGCCGTAGACTTATCAAAAATAATTTTAAATATTCCATCCATGCTCTAAATTGTAACCGTACAATATCTTCAATAATAGCCAGACTACGAACAAAACATTTAAAAGGAATGAAAATCTCAACGGAAGGACAAAGAAGCTTCTCCACAAACTGCCCAAACTGTCCTGGTGTCCAACTGTCCCCGCAGCATATATTTGGCTGCCCAGCAATTCAAGCCAGGCTCTTCAGGATTGGCTTTGAAAACCCAGAAATTTTAATTCTCTCCGAAGATGCAGAAGAAATAGCGAAAACTGTCTACGACAGCTTCGGATCCATCTAGTTTTTGCACACAACATGGACACGACAACAACAACAACAATAAGTTTGACGAAATCGAAATCGTGATTCCTTTTTGTATAACTCCCAGGCTGAAAAGATCAGAAATGCGGAGCCCCCAATTACTAAAAAAATTGTTGCTGCTTATACTTTATCATAAGCATTTTCTTGTTAGATTAATTCGAAACGAAAAGAACTTCTGGGTAATTCCATGCAAAATTATCCTGTCTGTAGTGTAAGTCACGTTTGTAAAAAGTGATTATCACTACAACTTTTAACATTAAATGAAAACAAGATTGTGGAATAGTTGATCTACACTTATTATAACTAAATAATGTAACGTACTTTATTTAGTTTCATTTTTTTTTAATTTAAAAAGCTTTTAATCTCCTCTTAAATCGTGACTTACCCTACAGTTAAATGGAATTAGCCTTCTCAACTATTTTACATTACTAGCTAATCCAAAACAATTTTATATTTTAGGTTGCATAATTTAAAACTCTGGGGGATGGAGTAACTGGATTATCTGCTCTATAGTTGGTCAGGGTAAATTATCGTCGAACTAGAGCCACACAAGGGCTGGCGACGGGCGTCGTAGCAGTCCCGATTTCTGCCTAGGCCTGCAAGGCCCGGGCCTAAGGGCCCAGTCAGGAAGGGGGCCCTTAAAAAGATAAAATCGCCTAAAAAAAATTAAAATCGCCAATTGTTGTGTACACCAGCGTCAAACTGCTCGGCAGAACGGTCGTTTTCAGTGCCAAAGAGAGTAAAGAATTACTTAAGAACTAACATAGGAGAGAACAGGCTCAACTAATGTGCATAGTCAGAAATAATGCAGTCAATTGACTATGATGAAGTCATTCTTTCTTTTGCACAAAAGAAAATTCGCCGTGTCGCCGTTTTATTTTATAAACTTTATAGAATAACTATAGTAAGATACTGTATTATTCTGATGTTTATTAAAGTCGATTAAAAATTATTTGTTCTGTACTAGTGTATTTAATTTGCTAAATTTCCAAAATAGCTTCGAGATGGTGCCTAGGGGCCCTGGGTCTTTAAATCTGGCACTGCGTCGTAATTAAGAACCACAGACAAGTGGTGAGCCGACACCTGCTTAGGTACGTCCAACGCAACTTTATTGGGCGATATCGCAAGCTGCGTCGGGTCTTTGAAGCACATTTAACGTAAATCCTTCTACAACGAATATTTATTCGTCGGACTTTTTGGAAGCATAGACCGTTTATAGGTATGAGATTATTCACGAAGGAAGCAACGTATATTAGTGGTGCAAAAAATGTTATTTTTTTATTAACAATTTTACACGTTTCTGCGAGTCTGAAACTCGCCTTCTTCAGAAAAATACACAACACAAACTAACTGTCGACTCGAAACTGTGAAACATGATATCCGGAAAAGGGGTGTTAGAGGGAGAGGAGGGGGCCGTGGGAGGGGAGAAAAGTTAATCTGTTGCTATGAGACTTTCCCAAATCTGAGAGAACTACAGTCCCTGGACTAGTTATTAGACAGTGTATTTTTTTAGTAATGATGAAAACATACCAAAGAATGCCATATCATTAAAAAAGATGTCGATATATGTATTAAGTATAGCAGATGGTATTTTCTATTCAATAGCTTAAGTTTAGGAACACAAATGTCCTTCTAAAGGTATTTTGTTCATCTCTGATTAATACATGAAATCTTGTGCAGCGCGTCTAATAATTTGTCCAGGGACTGTATGGCATATTGGATGATGTTTATAGGTAGTCAGTTATTTTGACAATGTTCGGACCCGAACCCGGACCTTTCGCATGCAAGGCAAGCGGCTTATCGACTGGGCTCCTCAGTCCGATGTTTTTTTTTTATTGGGGGAGTTGTGAAGAGGGGAATTGGGGAGAGAGAGAATGTTCCAAAGTTTATGTTAAGCGATTACGTTAAGTACTCGCATCGGTTCACAGTTACAAATATGCACCATTTCAAAACAAAGTAAAAACTTCAATTTCCATAAAGAAAATATAGGGGTGAATAAAATATTTCAATGTCGAATTACTTATAAAAGTGCTCGCAAAAATAAAATTTAGTGCATAAAAAAACAAATGGCCAACGGTAAACATTCACGGGATACGCCAACTTTTTGAATATTAAACTGCAAATTAGATATTTTTATGATACTATATGATTTTAACAAAGACAAGTCCTTCAGGACCCATGCAGTTTTAGACTTTGTACATTTTTGGTTCAGGTTGTTAGTAGCGACACTAGATTAGTAGAGAGAAAAGATAGTATTTATATGTTTTATAAAAATATTGTAGATAACTGGAATAATTTCGAATTCAGCTTAATGAAAATATGATAACACTGTGAGTAACAATGTGAAAAAGTTTGACTTGGTTGAAAGAACGTCGCACAAAAGCTATAGCTACGAGAGCTTTTACATAGCTATTTCATTCGGCTTTGTTTCAAGTGATGAATTTGACCATTTTAAACCCATTGACAATTAAAAATCAATTTAACTAAAAACTCAATGAGCAATTAAGATGCATTTTTACCACTCTTTTCAGATACTTAATGAGGATAAGTGAACAAGAACTGAGCGCCTAGGTAAAGATAAGACCTGCCTAGAAAATAAAGTAGTGTACTGAAAAACCTTTGAAAAAAGGGTTTTAAAAAATCGAACTTTTTATTCTGAAGCTTTGCCGATTTACAATTTTTCAACTTTTTTAAAAAAAATTTTATTGATTCAACTAGAAGATGTAAGTTTTATGAACATTTTCAAATCAAAAATTTTGATTTCAGATCAATTTTGGAGTAGCTAGAATTCCCGCCGATTGATACTTTTATCCGCGACGGTCTCAAAAGATTAGTTACTACGGCGGCCATTTTGAAAAAACTAAAACAAAAAAATTCTAATTTTTGTATTTTAATGTATAATGTATAAACATGCTGAATTTTAAAACGATTCATGTATTTCTTCCCTTTAAATAACGTCTCTGAAAAACGATCAAAAATGAGGTGGTTACATGTAAAGGTAAAATGAATTTTTCTTTAAACTTTTACTTCAGTTTCCTTCGCCAACTCGTGATGGACTGATACTAGATCACTTAAAAGGCCGTTGTTTTACTTTTAATTGTTCGTTTGAGGGAAAATAGATGGTAGTGGGGCTTTTTAAATGCAGTACGTGTGGTTTTAACATATTAAAGACCAAAAGTAACAAATATCCATTCAACAAAATGTCATTTTAGTACATTTTATATCCCAACTATTTTTTACCCTTTTATATTCTAATTAATTGCAATAGCTATCATTAAAATGTTCAAAGACAAATAATTAAAATTAAAACCTAATTCGGGGCATAAAGGGTTAAATTACTTTAATAAATTTTAAAGACATTTTCATGAAATAATAAGTTTCCAACCTAGACATAGCCAATACACTGTAATTAAAATCTTCGACTTAGTTTCCGTAGAATGTAGCATTAGAAGAAATTTGGATCAGATTTACTGTACGGTCCCCCTTGGCGCGATGTTTTCGGATTTGGCGATAAATAATTTTTTCCGGCAAACTGTCTGACTTCGACTGAAGATTCGAATTCTATGACTTCGCAGCGATGCGTTTTCCGACAACCCTATAGGACCGTTGGTTGAGTTTTCATTAGAAATATTACCATACGATCTTTTCTTTGAATCGTGGTTTTTAAAAAAAGTCGCCAAAATACGGACTTTTGGCGCGATTTTGGAAAGTTCGCCAACGGGGACCGTACAGTAAATCTCTACCAGAAATTTAACTTGAGAAAGGTGAATAATTTCATCATGGCTCTATTTATATATTTCATATTAAATATTTTTAAAAAGTCATCGTTATTTTTGTGAAGGATACATTTTGAAAAAAAAATTAGAATTTAAATACGATTCATAAAAAAATTCTTTGAATATGAACTTGGATTACTTACTCTTTTACACTAAATTTTTTTTGCATTGTTTACTAAGCAACAACTTTTTTGTAAAATTTCTTTAAATTTATTTTTATTATGGGTTGATACTAAGCCAGAAAAAAGAATTCTATTTAAAAATATATAGTCTTTAATAAGTTAATCTTTCGAAAATTTCATAATTGGTTCGCCTTTTTAGTGAAATTTTTTATTTTAAACCTTTTCTGGCGGGGGGGGGGGGAGAAGATATTTTTAAATATCGGAAATATTATTTGAATAGCAATTAATGAGGTTTTTTTTACTGACGTTCTAAATTTTAGTCATTATTTTCAAAATAATAAAGACACTAGAGAGTTAAATGCGTCTGAAATTGTGCTGAGTTTAACATCCGACTTCTTTTGGGAAAGAGGCTGTGAATTTAAATTATTATAATTAAAAAATAAAAAAAGGGCTGGTTTTTTGGTAGTTAAATCTTTTGCAGACTTATTCCCCATAACCCCATTGCAGGCATATTCCCCATAACCGAGAGCCATTTTATTGGTGGCACCGTCTGGGTGTGTTCTCGGTACCAATTTTGACGAATGAATAATAGGCGAACTTTAATGAATCTGAGCTCTCTGTGGATGTTGCCGAGAGAACCCAAGCCAAATGGGTACTCAATGGATCTACCTACATGATTTCCCCATCCAGAAAATCTGGCCACTCAGCCGGGGCCCGAACCCGCGAACTTGGGCTTATGAGGTGGACACATAATATTTTACAGCCACGATCCATTAATTACTATACCATACATAAACAAATAAAATTATTTTGACAAAAGAAATACAAGTGCAAATATGTAAGGGTTTTTTTTTTTTTAGCTTTCCATCTTATTTTTGTACTTCGCTAATTATGAATTACTAATTTGTATTATACAGCCTGAACAAAACATTTTCAAATTTGTTTTAATGTGATTAGATTCTTTTTTTTTAACAATTACCAGTTGGACGGACCGTGGTTTGTGGGAAAGACACTGACATAACTGTGGCGTCATTGAAGCGGGACCGTTCTAGTTTAGGCGAATTAGCTGCCGGACGGTTTTTTATGGAGCTCAAGACAACGGTTGACTTAACTGTGACATCTGTTGGGCGTGGCAGTTCCAGTTGTCCATTTAGATGACTTTCAATTGAATAGAAAATTTCGTCAAATTGATGGCTATAATACATATGAAGTGCAAAAAATGACTTCCACTTAAACTATTCTGTACTTGGATTACTTTTAAAAGATTTTCTTGCAACGTTTGGTAGTTTTTGGCATTTTTTACGTAACATGGACATTTTATAATCTACTAGAAAAGAAAATCACATTTTCGGAAATATATTGCGATGCATAACAATATGAAATTTGCACACTTAACTTGTATCGAAAACTTGAAACTGATTTTAAAAAGGTAGGTTTTGTATACCAAATAACATTTAAGAATGTTTTTTTATTCAGAATATTTTCAGAAACTAAGCAAATAATTTTACATCATTACGGTTCAGCAAATCCGCACTTAACACTTTTCTAACGTAAGATTTTTTTTTGTTTCCGCGTAATGTGTGATGGGAATATCATTATCGAATCCTTAGTTGTACGCCGCGTGGGTCATTTTAGAAGTGAAGGGGTTAATTTATTTTAATACTCACATATACGATTTGATAAGTGATTACAGCAGATAACAAAGAAAGTATTTACTCGATGGGTCCAAATTAAAAAATATTTTTGAACAATTTTTTTATGGAAATCCTTTATATTTTATCAATTCTAAAAGAAAATTTTAAAAGTGATTTAGACAAGAGTTGAATATAGGTTCATTGGCAATAAACCTATCAACAATGTCAAATTTCAAACCTGCTATGAATCTCAACTTCCTTAAAATAAACTTAGTTATCTTAGCTTAAATTTTAAGTTAAAATAAAAATTCGTTAACAGTGAACCGCATGGTTAGACAACGCATTTTGGAAATTTAGAGGACATTTAATAAATCTTATTTTTACGAAATAACTTTGAAATTGGTACATAAATTAAAATATACGAGTTAAATTTCGACCGTATATAAATTGTTATCAGTTTTTTTAATGGCTAAACTATACCATTACACTGCAAACTGAAAGTATGTGAATCAGTATCTATTTTCATAATATAAATTTTATTACGGTTCATCGTTTCCTTATCCCCTAATAATTATAGTATCGTAGAACATAAAAGTGAGTTTGTTGATTAATAATTTGTATTTATATTCGAATACACTAAGTTTGACTTTTGGTTATTCAGTTTTTGGTACGAATTGAACCTACTTATTTTACGTTATTCAAGAGCGAGTTCAAAGAAGAGATTGTGATGCGTAAATTAGAACAGTAATCATATATAAATTCTTTGCTATCTGTAGAAAAACGTTCTCCGTTAACTTTGCCGCTTTTTTTAGTTACTTTAGAACAAAAGAATTTTTTTCCATGTAGGAATTTCTGATGGCTACATTGCGTCACTGAACTTAGTTTTTTTTATTGATTCGCAATAGAGTTAATCTTAATAAAGGACGGGCGATTTTAAATAATAGTTTGGGGAAAGAATATAAACTTTAGAAAATATGCGAGGCATAATAGGTTATATCATACAATTATACGCTTCTAATGCGTTGACTTTTTTTTAAAAAAATGTAATACCTGAATTATTTAAAATTAAAAAAAATATTTGTTTTTGCGTCAGGGCGTATTTCAAATTTTAATATCGTCAGTAACAGAACCTAGTTGATAGAAATTATTTGTTCAATGATTCCAGTAGTGCTTGATTTCGAAATATTTGAATAATGTACGATTTGTTATAATTTTGAAAAGGGAAAAAAATATCACTGGAAATCTGTCAAAAACAGAAATAACCGCTGGTAAATTAACATTTGACTAAAAGGAAGTTTTTGAATGTGACATGGGAAAGAGATCGTTCCAATGAAAGTTTTTGTTCGACACCTAACGAGGAAAAGTTCATGCGACGCTTTTTAAATTTACAATGCCAATTTCTTTTGTGGTTTCATTAAGAACTTTTCAGAACTGAGCATCGGGATTTTAATGACTGAATTTTGAAAAATTTATTAGTTGTACCCTTTCCTCATTTTTATGAGCAAAAAATATTTAAGTTACAAAAAGATACGAACGAATCTTCAGCTCATCGAAAAAACCATGGAAAACGCTTGCACAGTGCATGTCATAAAAAATGGTTGCGATTTTTTTTTTTTTTTTTGACGCAGCCGTTTTCAAAAACTAATGTACTATTCAAGCGTTGTTCAGGATTTTTTGATGCGCTGAACCGTCGTAAACTTATTGCAGATGGTTATCGCAATATTCCAGTTCCAGAATTTTAAATTTAAAAACAAAACTCTGAAAATTCAAATAAATCGGTTGCACAGAATAGCTACTAGAAATGTATTCAGAGGCTAAGTGAACACCTTTCAGTGTACAAAAAAAAACTAAATGAATTTGTGAAATCAACAATCTTAATTCTATTTAATAGCAATTAATAATAGTTGCGCATTAAGATATTTCATCTCTTCGTGATAGTCACATGTTTGAATTCAAAATGGTCAAATAAACTTGGTCAAATAAAATGGTCAAATTACAAGATAAAAGTACACATTTTTACTTCCGTTTCTATTCATAGCTATTAAATTATCTTTCAATTTTAAATTTTTTCCATGTTTTCTATATTTTTATTGCAACCGTAATAGAATGGGATTATTGTCCTAACACACTGGCTTCCAGACTACATGCCAATAATGATTGTAAAAGACCATGCTGTTGCGTCGCTCAGTGAAGTCATCGGGGCATACCACTCCTTGATTGCAACGAGTTTTTTTTTTCATGTCAAGTTCGAAGAAGTGGAATGGTTGAGGGATCTGTCACACTGCATATGAACGTGATTGTAATGGAAGTTGCTGTGGCTTCTGTCAGTGAAGTGATCGGGCACACCACGCTTGATTGCAACGAGTTGTTTTTCTTCATGTCAAGTTCGAAGAAGTGAATGGTTGAGGGATATGCCACACTGCATTCGAACGTGATTGTAATGGGACTTGCTGTGGCTTCGGTCAGTGAAGTCATCGGGCACACCACTCTTGATTGCAACGAGTTGTTTTTCTTCATGTCAAGTTCGAAGAAGTGGAATGGTTGAGGGATATGCACACTGCATTCGAACGTGATTGTAATGGGACTTGCTGTGGCTTAGGTCAGTGAAGTCATCGGCACACCCCACTCTTGATTGGCAAACGAGTTGTTTTTGCTTCATGTCAAGTTCGGAAAGAAGTGGAATGGTTGAGGGATATGCCACACTGCATTCGAACGTGATTGTAACGGGACTTGCTGTGGCTTAGGTCAGTGAAGTCATCGGGCACACCACTCTTGATTGCAACGAGTTGTTTTTCTTCATGTCAAGTTCGAAGAAGTGGAATGGTTGAGGGATATCCCACACTGCATTCGAACATGATTGTAATATGACTTTGCTGTGGCTTCGGTCAGTGAAGTCATCGGGCACAACCCTCCCTGATTGCAACGAGGTTTTTTTCATGTCAAGTTCGAAGAAGTGGAATGGTTGGGGGATTTGAAACACTGCACATGAACTTGATTGTAATGGGAAATTCTGTGGCATCGGTCAGTGAGGTCATCAGGGCACTCCACTTCTTGATTGCAACGAAAGTTTTTTTACCCATGGTAAGTTGGAGTGGCTGATTGGCTTGTCAGACTGCCTACGGAATAATCTTGACATTCCAATTCTTGTTTTTAAAGGGGTTTTTTCTTGTCACGTGCGCACTTAACGTGGAATGTCTTAAGGAGCTGCCTGTATGCTGACGTGAACATTTTGAAATGTTCAGGTAAAGTTTAGGACAGCTTAAGTGTCGTAACACAGTTTCTGTTTTTCTGCAGGCTGTTAAGGCTGATTGCATGGTATCGTCATTGTCTATCATTAGGAAAGCATTTATCATTTAGAAGATAGTCCTAAGCAATATATTGCCGAATACCCTAATCATAATTGGAAAATTTTAATTTTAGCATACATGACTTTTAAAATTAAAAAGGATAGCGGTATAGAAGACCGCATCTCCAGAGAAGTTAGTGTTATTGTAAGATACGTTGGCCCCGGGCGAACGGTATAACTGAACCGATGTCTCCCGGGCGTGATATTTGAAGAAGTGTCCTAAGAATCCTCTCAGACCCATGCAATCATGAAAATGTACGAAATGTTTAAGATGTCAGTAGAATCGTCACAACTTGTCACTTCATGAAGATTAATGGCCTTTTTTTTTTCTTTTTCGACCGTTATAGAAAAATATGGTTGTTCGAAGTAACTGAGCGACTGCATACAAATTAACATGTACTCCAACTTGTTGTTTCTTCGAACAGTACAGATGTGTAGCAAAACCACCGATTGTACGGACAGGGTTTTTTTCTTCAGTGGGAGCGCAAAAGTATTGCTATAAGTAATACACTGACTGCATGCGAACTTTAATGCATTTGATCTTGCTGTTTCTTCGGCGTGTGTAACGGAGCAGGATGTGTAACAAAACCATCAATTAAACGGACATTTTTTCTTCAATGGTAGAGGTAAAGTATTGTTCGTAGAAACCGCACTGAATTCATGCGAACTTGAATGTATTCGAACTTGCTGTTTCTTCAGCCATTGCAAGATATGTGTAGCAAAACCACCACTTGTACGGACAGGTTTTTTCTTCAGTAGTAGCGGGAAAATAATGTTCGTAGAAATGCATTGCCCTCATGCGAACTTGCTGTTTCTTCGGCCAGTGAAATATGTGTAGCAAAACCACCACCACTTGTACGGACAGTTTTATTTCTTCAGTGGCATCGGGAAAATATTGTTCAAAGAAACGCACAGACTTTATGCGAACTTGAATGTATTCGAACTTGCTGTTTCTTCTGCAAGTGCAAGATATGTGTAGCAAAACCACCACTTGTAAGGACAGTTTTTTTTTCTATGGTGGCAGCGGGAAAATATTGTTCAAAGAAACGCACTAACTTCATGCGAACTTGAATGTTTTCGAACTTGCTGTTTCTTCGGCCACTGCAAGATGTGTAGCAAAAGCACCACTTGTACGAACAGTTTTATTTCTTCATAGACAGCAGTAAAGTATTGTTCGTAGAAACTCACTGACTTCATGCGAACTTTCTGTTTCTTCGGCCACTGCAAGACGTGTAGCAAAAGCACCACTTGTACGAACAGTTTTATTTCTTCATAGACAGCAGTAAAGTATTGTTCGTAGAAACTCACTGACTTCATACGAACTTGCTGTTTCTTCTGCTATTGAAAGATATGTGTAGCAAAACCACCACTTGTAAGGACAGTTTTTTTTCTTCAGTGGCAGCGGTAAAGTATTGTTCGTAGAAACTCACTGACTTCATGCGAACTTAAATGTATTCGAACTTGCTGTTTCTTCGGCCAGGGCAAGATGTGTAGCAAAACCACCACTTGTAAGGACAGTTTTTTTTCTTTAGTGGCAGCGGTAAAGTATTGTTTGTAGAAACTCACTGACTTCATGCGAACTTGCTGTTTCTTCTGCTATTGAAAGATATGTGTAGCAAAACCACCACTTGTAAGGACAGTTTTTTTTTTCTAAAGTGGAAGCGGGAAAATCTTGTTCAAAGAAAAGCACTGACTTCATGCGAACTTGAATGTATTCGAACTTGCTGTTTCTTCGGATATTGCAAGATATGTGTAAAAAAAAAACGGACAGTTTTTTTCTTCAGTGGCAGCGGTAAAGTATTTTTCGTATAGAAACTCACTGACTACATGCGAACTTAAATGTATTCGAACTTGCTGTTTCTTCAGCCAGGGCAAGATGTGTAACAAAGTCACCACTTGTAAGGACAGTTTTTTTCTTCAGAGGCAGCGGTAAAGTATTGTTCGTAGAAACTCACTGACTTCATGCGAACTTGAATGTATTCGAACTTGCGTTTCTTCGGCCAGTGCAAGATTTGTGTCACAAACCCACCACTTGTACGGAGTTTTTTTTTCTTCGGTGGCAGCGGGAAACTATTGTTCGTAGAAACGCACTGACTTCATGCGAACTTAAATGTATTCGAACTTGCTGTTCTTCGGCCAGGGCAAGATATGTGTAAAAAAACACAAAAAAGGACAGTTTTTTTCTTCAGTGGCAGCGGTAAAGTATTGTTCGTAGAAACTCACTGACTTCATGCGAAACTTGCTGTTTCTTTGGCCAGTGCAAGATGTGTGTAGCAAAACCACCACTTGTACGAACAGTTTTATTTCTTCAGTGACAGCAGTAAAGTATTGCTCGTACAAACTCACTGACTGCATGCGAACTAGAATGTATTCGAACTTGCTGTTTCTTCGGCCAGTGAAAGATGTGTATCAAAACCTCCACCACTTGTAAGGGACAGTTTTTTTTTTCTGTGGCAGCGGGAAAGTATTGTTCGTAGAAACGCACTGACTTCATGCGAACTTGCTGTTTCTTCGGCCAGTGAAAAATGTGTAGCAAAACCCCCATCACTTGTATGGACAGTTTTTTTTTCAGTGGCAGCGGTAAAGTATTGTTCGTAGAAACGCACTGACTTCATGCGAACTTGAATGTATTCGAACTTGCTGTTTCTTCGGCCAGGGCAAGATATGTGTAGCAAAACCACCACTTGTAAGGATAGTTTTTTTTTCTATGGTGGCAGCGGGAAAATATTGTTCAAAGAAACGCACTAACTTCATGCGAACTTGAATGTATTCGAACTTACTATTTCTTCGGATATTGCAAGATATGTGTAAAAAAACCAAAAAAAGGACAGTTTTTTCTTCCGTGGCAGCGAGAAAAGTAATGTTCGTAGAAACTCACTGACTGCATGCGAACTTGAATGTATTAGAACTTGCTGTTTCTTCTGCAAGTGCAAGATATGTGTAGCAAAACCACCACTTGTAAGGACATGTTTTTTTTCTTTAGTGGCAGCGGTAAAGTATTGTTCGTAGAAACGCACTAACTTCATGCGAACTTGCTGTTTCTTTGGCCAGTGCAAGATTTGTGTAGCAAAACAACCACTTGTACGGAGTTTTTTTTCTTCAGTGGCAGCGTTAAAGTATTGTTCGTAGAAACTCATGCGAATTTAAATGTGATCGAACTTGCTGTTTCTTGGCCTAGGGCAAGATATGTGTAGCAAAACCACCACTTGTAAGGATAGTTTTTTTTTCTATGGTGGCAGCGGGAAAATATTGTTCAAAGAAACGCACTGACTTCATGCGAACTTGAATGTATTCGAACTTGCTGTTTCTTCGGCCAGTGCAAGATATGTGTAGCAAAACCACCACTTGTAAGGACAGTTTTTTTTCTTCAGTGGCAGCGGTAAAGTATTGTTCGTAGAAACTCACTGACTTCATGCGAACTTGAATGTATTCGAACTTGCTGTTTCTTCGGCCAGTGCAAGATATGTGTAGCAAAACCACCACTTGTAAGGACAGTTTTTTTTCTTCAGTGGCAGCGGGAAAATAATTGTTCGTAGAAACGCACTGACTTCATGCGAACTTGAATGTTATTCGAACTTGCTGTTTCTTCGGCAGTGAAAGATGTGTAGCAAAACCCACCACTTGTACGGACAGTTTTTTTTTCTTCAGTGGCAGTGGAAAGTATTGTTCGTAGAAACCTCATGCAACTTAATTATCGAACTTGCTGTTTCTTCGCTATGAAAGATATGTGTAGCAAAACCACGACTTGTAAGGACAGTTTTTTTTTTCTTTAGTGGCAGCGGGAAAATATTGTTCAGAGAAACGCACTGACTTCATGCGAACTTGAATGTATTCGAACTTGCGTTCTTCGCATGCAAGAATGTGTAGCAAAACCACCACTTGTAAGGACAGTTTTTTTTTTCAGTGGCAGCGGAAAAGTATTGTTCTAAGAAACGCACTGACTTCATGCGAACTTGAATGTATTCGAACTTGCTGTTACTTCGGCCAGTGAAAAATGTGTAGCAAAACCCCCATCACTTGTATGGACAGTTTTTTTTTCAGTGGCAGTGGTAAAGTATTGTTCGTAGAAACGCACTGACTTCATGCGAACTTGATGTTTTCTTGCTCATTGGCAAAGATTGTGTAGCAAAACCACCACTTGTAGGACAGTTTTTTTTTTCAGTGGCAGCGGTAAAGTATTGTTCGTAGAAACTCATGCGAACTTAATGATCGAACTTGCTGTTTCTTGGCCAGGCAAGATTGTGTAGCAAAACCACCACTTGTAAGGAGTTTTTTTTTAGTGGCAGCGGTAAAGTATTGTTCATAGAAACCACTGACTTCATGCGAACTTGAATGTTATTCGAACTTGCTGTTTCTTCGGCCTGCAAGATATGTGTAGCAAAACACCACTTGTACAGGAGTTTTTTTTAGTTGCAGCGGAAATGTATTGTTCTAAGAAACGCACTGACTTCATGTGAACTTGAATGTATTCGAACTTGCTGTTTCTTCGGCCAGTGCAAGATATGTGTAGCAAAACCACCACTTGTACGGACAGTTTTTTTTTCTTCAGTGGCAGCGGAAAATTGTTAGAAACGCACTGACTTCATACGAACTTAAATGTATTCGAACTTGCTGTTACTTCGGCCAGTGAAAAATGTGTAGCAAAACCACCACTTGTAAGGACAGTTTTTTTTTTCAGTGGCAGCGGTGATGTTTTGTTCGTTTAGAAACTCACTGACTTCATGCGAACTTAAATGTACTCGAACTTGCTGTTTCTTCTGCCAGTGAAAGATATGTGTAGCAAAACCACCACTTGTAAGGGAGTTTTTTTTTCTGTGGCAGCGGGAAAGTATTGTTCGTAGAAACCACTGACTTCATGCGAACTTAATGTATCGAACTTGCTGTTTCTTCTGCATGCAAGATATGTGTAGCAAAACCACCACTTGTAAGGACAGTTTTTTCTCTTCAGTGGCAGCGGTAAAGTATTGTTCTTAGAAACTCACTGACTTCATGCGAACTTGTTGTTTCTTCGGCCAGTGCAAGATTTGTGTAGCAAAACCACCACTTGTAAGGACAGTTTTTTTTCTTCAGTGGCAGCGGGAAATATTGTTCGTAAGAAAGCACTGACTTTATGCGAACTTAATGTATCGAACTTGCTGTTTCTTCGGCCATGCAAGATATGTGTAGCAAAACCACCACTTGTAGGCAGTTTTTTTTTCAGTGGAGCGGAAATTGTTCAGAAACGCTGACTGGACTTAAGATCAACTTGTTTTCTTCGGATGCAAGATTGTAGAAAACCACTGACTTTTTTTTTGTGCAGCGAAACTATTTCGTAAACCACTGCACTATTACGAACTTGCTGTTTCTTCAGCCAGGGCAAGATGTGTAGCAAAACCACCACTTGTAAGGACAGTTTTTTTTTTAGTGGCAGCGGTAAAGTATTGTTCGTTTAGCTTTAGAAACTCACTGACTGCATGCGAACTTGAATGTATTAGAACTTGCTGTTTCTTCTGCAAGTGCAAGATAAGTGTAGCAAAACAACCACCACTTGTACGGAGTTGTTTTTTTTTCAGTGGCAGTGGTAAAGTATTGTTCGTAGAAATTCACTGACTGCATGCGAACTTGAATGTACTTTATTGCTTCGGTTAGTCAAATTACTGAGAAACTGTATGTAAACATACATTAATAAATTGACAAGGATATTTCTTCCCTATCAGTAGAATCTTGCTAGTCCACCACTACTTGTTAAGAACCTGTTTTTTGTCTTTCTTATATAGAGGATAAAGATAGCATGATAGTAATGCTAGGGAACCGTCCAACTGTATGCAAACGTGACTGAATTAAATATGATGCTGCTTTGACCAGTGGAATCTTCATAGAACACCTCTACTTGATAGGGGAAGCGGCATTTTGTCTCGACTGAGAAAATTTTTTTTTGTTAAACAAAACCGTTGTAGGACTAGATATAAAAACTGTTCAGAGCTGTTCGTATCGAAATGGTTTTCAAAATCAAAAGAATCAAAAAATGGTTGTAGTAAATATTCTTGAGAAAGAGTAGATCAATGGTGGTGTTTTTTTTCTTAATTATGTGAGAAAACTGAATACTATTTACTTTTCGGGTTGGTAATTTTTCATTTGTCGTTTGTATTACCGTTTGGTTATGAGAGTCTGTTAATATGCTGGACATATCTTTACCGAACTTCTTGTAATGCGAGGTGTTTTCATGTGGTGCAAATTTACTTCTAAAATTTATTCGTTACTAAAATTTCTTCTAAAACCTACGAAATTTAAGATTTTTTCGCAGCGTAGATTTACTTGCAAAAAATTTCCGTTATGTAAATTAGCTTCTAAACTTTTCTTCAGGCATTTTTAAAATTCGTTCAAGAATAGCCGCCATACTGTTAATTTTTTTTAGCATAATTGTTTTTTATATATAAATCACCCAAAGTTCTAATCGTTACTTTATTTAAGCGAATGCACGTAAGAGATGAAATAGTAATAATATCACATGCTAAATATTAACAAGATGTTTGATGACATGTAAATTTGACATTATTTTAATGACATGGTTTTGTTTAAATTAACTTTGTATTAGAGCAATACAATTTTGCATTAAAAAAAATTCGATACAAATTAAACTGAAAGATAGTTATTTCAGACATATTGAAATTTTTACAGCAATATAATTCCGTTAAAAAAATAAAATTTTATAAAATTTATGTTATGAAAAGATTTTTTTTTTTTTGAAAAATGAGAGAGAGAGAGAATTATGAAAATACAATTTTTCATAAAATAAATAAAAAATTTCATAAAAAAATTCGATACAAATTAAACTGAAAGATAGTTATTTCACACAAATTTAAATTTTAACAACAATATATTTTAGTTAAAAAAATAAAATCGAATAAATTTATATTATGAAAAGAATTCTTTTTAGAGAAAACGAGGAAAGAGTAGAATCCATTGAACCATGAGGTTACCAATTTTTTCTTAATGAAAGCTACTGAAATGAATATTAAAAAATAAAATTTTATTTACAGTACCCCTCAGTTCTAAAAAGTTTTCTAATGAAACCTTAGAAAAATACGACGCAAGGTATATATGCATACACAATTTGAAGTTCAAGAAAAAATATTTGCGAAGAAAAAATTTCACTGCTCAAAACTAGTCTCCACACTTATTTATTTTTTTTAATTTGAATCAATAATGTACATATTAAGGAAATAAGTTTGAAAACAATTTTAAATGAATTGAGGTTATTTAAATTAATCATTTGTTTTTGTAAGGATCACTGGAATCATTGAAACTATTTTCGAATAAAATTATTTTTTTTGTCATCTTTACCAAATGCCAATTAGTATAATAAATAGTAAAATATGATTCGTATCTTCAGGGGTTGACAGACTTGGCTATTATTAGCCCTTTTGACTAATTTTTAGTCCACTCAGCGAATAAGAATTTTAATCATTAGCTAAAACTGTTTTGGCCGAGTTTGTTTTTGGTTCAATAATTGAGTATTTTTAGCACTTTGTTCAATTTTTATTTTTGAATGGAGGTTTACTAAAAATTTTAAGTTAAACATTCACGCATATTTGGTAAATTATGCCGGAACTGACCTGCCGGAAGGGATGTAATAAGTTACATTTGGTTATTTTGAGTCTGAACTTGGCTATTTTTTGGAAATTTTAATTAGATACTCTATATCTTGGAACTATTCATGAAAGATCTTTACTGAAGTTCTTAGAAGATGCGCCAAAATATGCAGATTCACACACTTTCAACTTGATGTAAAGTTTATTTAGATTTGAAAGCTGCTTTGAATTAAAGTTCCTATTCTATTTTGTACCAATTTCTTAATATCAAAAGGCGAAATAAATGGCTTAGATCTGTAATATTTAAACGTTAATTTTGTGTGGTGTAAATTATTTTTTAGGGGTTTTATAAAATTCTCAATAGCAACAATAAAGGTATTGTTTATTTTAAACTGTGCTTATACTTGTTATGATTTTTTTTTGTTATGTAACTAACGCTGCTTAATAAAAAATAAGTTAAAACAAATTTTACTTTTTGTACATTATTTGAAATTTTTCATATAAGCATTCATTAAAATTTAATTTAATATTTTTAAAATCCAGCACTTAACAATTATATGTAAATAAACATGCTATGTCATTAAAACTCTAGAACGATTTGCTGAACCAAATGAATATTAAAACCGAAGTCTTACAAGACTTACTAATTTTAGTTAGTACTTTATAATGTTTTACCGTGTTTTTGTTCTTTTATTTCAATAATTGACTAACAAAGATTTTAAAGATTGTATCAATAGTTTGTACTAATATTTCTTAATATAAACAAAAATGAATATATATTGGTGTAAATATATCATTCTTAAATAAGATTTCTTTTATGTTAAAAAAAGTTGTTTACTAAAAGTTATTTCCTATTGCATGAATATTTTTGCAGCGCCTTTAAACTAAACAATGGGGGTTGTTTCACGTCTTGGATGGCAACAACTCCAACGGTTTGTTGTCATGTGTTGCCTGGAACTACTTTTGTTTTGGTATTCGAAAATGAGTTTACTAAGAATTTTACTTATTGACTTTTTTTAAATGCCAAATTCTTGCTGTTCTGTTAGTTGTTCAAAATTCGGATTAATGTAATTTTTTCTGTATTCATGTTACCATCCTAACCGAATTTATAGAGCAATCCGGTTCGACAATGGAACACACGACTTTCTGGTTTCCATCATACTGTTCGGATTTTTAGAATAATAAGCTCCATTGAAAGATGCATTCGGTTAGAAAGGTGACATTATACAAGCGCCTGTCCCCAACAGATGGAGCCACCATGAAATTGCAAGTCTGCAAATAATTGACTTAATACGAAGTCTATTAACAATTTTTAAAACTAATAAAATAAGTTCCAATTCATATGCCAAATTTTATCGGTACCTAAAAATTTTAAAGTTCGATAAAAATCAACTATTAAAATTTAGGAGTTTTTAATAACTATATAAAAAAAAAATCTTAGCTTGGATATTAACAATGAGCGAAAATTAAATTTTGAGTGTGTGTAGAGTATATTTTAACAGCATACAAAACATTGCAAGAAATTTTTTTACAATATAATCCAAATACAGTACAAACAAATTTTTTTTAAGAAGGTAATTTATAAATTAGGTCATCTAAGGTAGGATTTATAAATTAAGTCATCTAAAATTGATATGCACTAGCCACTGAATTAAAGTACATATACATCATTGTTTTTTTTAATTGAAATAAAATTATTTTAGATTTTTAACTTGAATATCATATGTGCTGATTAATTCGATTTTTGTGTATCATGTTACCATCCTAACCGAATTTATAGAGCAATCCGGCTCGACAATGGAACACACGTCTTTCTGGTTTCCATCATACTGTTCGGATTTTTAGAATATAAGCTCCATTGAAAGATGCATTCGGTTAGAAAGGTGACATTATACTAGCGCCTATCCCCGACAGATGGAGCCACCATGAAATTTTGCAGTCTGAAAATGATTGACCCTCAATACGCTGCCTCTTAAAATTCAAAAACTAATAAAATCAATTTTGAATTATACGCTCAATTTAGTTGGTACAAAAAATTTAAAAAAAATTTAAGTCATATTAAAAATCTACTATCAAAATGTAGGAGTTTTTAATTACAATAACTTTTACAATAACTTGTGAGCTTCTATTGTAACAAAGAGCGAAAATTGAATTTCGATTCCAGTGTCGATGTAGATTATTTTTAAAGCAAAGCATTTTTTGGTAAACCATTGCTAATGAGACTTTTTGGGGAGTTTTTTTTTAAGTGGACTGAAAATCTGGTTTAAGCACAAAAATAAGATGGAAAGAATGTAATGCAAATTCGACAATTGATGAATTGGCATAAGTTCTCAAATGTTCGTTTTTTTAAAAATAAAACAAAAAATATTGATTTTGGATAAATGAACTTATTTTAAGAAAATGATTTTATAGTAAGGGGAAATTAGTCTCATTTTTATTGAGTTAAATTAAGATCGGTTTCTGGTTGCTTTCTGGTTTCCATCCATACAGTTCGGATTTTTAGAATATAAGCTCATTTCAAGATGCATTCGGTTAGAAAGGGGACATTACACAGGTGTCTAAATTGCGAGAGCCCCTAATAGATGGAGCCACCATGAAATTGTCCAGTCTGCAAATTATTGACAATAACGCACGCGGCCTAATACAAATTTAAAAAAGTAATTAAATCAACTATAAATAACTACTAAATTATATGTTCAATTTAGACGGTATCTAAAATTTAAAAAAAATTGGGGTCGATAAAAATATACTCGCACAAAACTTTAAACACAAGCTACCTTTGAAAGAAGCAATTTGGAAAAATCCGGTTAGTGCCTACGTAGAAAATATTTTAGAAAATAAAAAACCCCGTTAATTCTAAACCAAAGAATATACATACAAATACAGAAGTAATTCCGTCCAAAGCGTAAATCGACTTTTCCGAAAACTTTATTATTTTTACAATAGAGTTGTCAATGAGTGGAATGCTTTACCAGATTATGTTGTGCATTCGAAGACAGTAGAAGATTTTAAGAGGAAACTTGACGGTCATTGGAAACTGGTAATGTATTAGATTTATTTTGGACCAACCTTGCTGGGCCTGTTGTTGGTCGACAATATTTGTATTTATTAGTTAATACGAAATGACAAGAGACTCACTCTCAGCCTCTTTAAATTTTATAGAATTTTTAATTGTTTCTCTGAAGTTCTTAATATCTATTATGTCTTTTAATGTTTTTAAATCTAAATGTATTGACATTTTAAAAAAAGTAATGCATCTTTATTTTTTGAAAGTTTGCTTTTACTGTGGACTTGTTGTTCTTGTTCTTCTTTGTTAATGTCACACTTTAATTGGATTTTTTTTTTCCTGTTGTGTGCATTTTAAATAAATGATTCAAATTGACAACAGCTCGGATTATCGGCGCTGACTGTATCAACGCCACCATCCTAACCGAATTTATAGAGCAACCCGGTTCGACAATGGAACACACGACTTTCTGGTTTCCATCGTACTGTTTGGATTCTCAGAATATAAGCTCATTGAAGCATTCGGTTAGAAAGGCGGGCGTCAAAACTGGTCAAGGCAGCCCTGACTAAGGCTCCATCTTTGGTCTATCAGTTGGCGTAATTTGGCGGTCTACCGTTGAAAGCAATTTAAAAATCTGTTAACTTCTATAAAGCGCTATATTAAATTTTATTTAGGTCTAAAATGCCATGAAAACTGCTAAAAATCGTTTTCAAGTACCTTGCTTTACTGCACTAGGACAGAGAAATTGTATTTTTCACTCATTTTCATGCTTTCTCTAGTGACTAGCCCTTACTAGATGGCGTCATCATGCAATTGTTCTCAACTGGAAAATTGTCTAGCCTTCTAATGGCCATTTTAAAAAGGGACGTGTAGTTTAAATGCTTTTTTATCTCGTATATCTACTTTTTTATTACATTAAAACTAAATGCAATGGATCAAGAAAATGTTACGAAGAAAATCATTAATGAACACGTATTAAAATAATTTACTTTAATTTATGGCATCGATAACGAATGGCTTTTTCGAGGACTGCTTTACATTATTACAATTTTAAGGATTTTCGGGGTATTTTTAAAAACGTGGGAATCATGATAAAGTAGTCCAAGTTTAAACTTTCGATTACGTGATCAAACTGTATGTCAATAAAGAAGTTATAAGTTTTACGTTCATAAATATTTAATTAAACTTGTTAAAAGGTTGAGTCAAATTAATAACGATGACTTTTTCTAATACATGCTTGACAAACTTGAAGAATTGTATTTTACAAACTATGAGGATACACCTTTAGAATTATCTGTCAAGTTTAATATTTTTACTTTTTTTTTGACAATTTCTCTTTTTAGACTATTAATGTATAATAGTTGTAACTGGATGAACTGTTCAATATTTAGTAGCAATGCTCTAGAATCTAGATAGTACGCAAGATAATGTATTGTGTAATTTTTCATTAAAAAAATATTTGACTTACTTTTATGTTAAAATATTCAGTTCTTCATGTAAAAACTATATCCTCGAAGAAAAGTTAATAAAGGGTCACCACGATATCCCTTTTTGTAAAATAGACAAAATATCATCATTAAGCATTTTAAATGACTAAACAAAAAAAATGAGTTTTTAATTGTTAAACTTTGGAACAAAACGTTTCAAGCAGAAATATTAGCTTTTTACATACGCGCTGTTCAGTTCTTGTTCACATACAAATCAAGCTTTCCTTTTTTTTTATATGTTTCAAATTAATCCAAGGGGAAAGAGCATTTTTAATTTTAAGAAAATGACGGCATTCGATATGAAAATAGTTAAAATATATTTTTCAATTTGAAAAAATCTAGTTTAATAATTGTTTTAACAAAATAGGTAACAATCGTATCCTTAAGTTAACCCTTTATCCTTAAGTTAACCCTTTTATCCTTAAGTTAACCCTTTATCCTTAAGTTAACCCTTTATCCTTAAGTTAATACAAAAATATTTTCATTACTAAAACTTATTTTACGTATTTAAATTGATATTTCGTGATTGTTTCGCTTCACAAAATAAACTATAAGGCCATCATACTCAATTAAAAGTGGAAGCCAACCGAACAATGCGAGTTAGCAGATCTACGTCGTACTTGAGCTACATGATCGTAGCCTGAGCATCTTAAAGTCATTACCATTATACAGGGTGTCCGTAAAAGAATATCCGAGTTTTAAATTGTATTAGTAATGTGGTTGAAGGTGACGAATAAAGAATAACTCCGACAGTTTCAGATAAGCGCATGCGCTTGTAGCGCTACATCGTTTTCACAGTTGCAGTGTCATCTATTCAAAATGGCGACTTCTGAGCGTAAAGCGTTTTGTGTTCTACAATTTGCTAAGAGTGATTCCGTATCACTAAAGGCGCACACATTGAGCACTTATAGGAAAAACTAGGTTAGTTTTCCTTCAATCTCATGTGCATGATTTGTTATATTTAGTATAAAATAAACTCCCCTGTAATATACCATTAAAACTCGGACATTCTTTTACGGACACCCTGAATAAAAAATTTAATGATAAATCCCACTAACCAAATTTTGAGAACAGTATGGTTCAACAATGGTAAGCACACTATTTTTCGGTTAAAATGATATACACTCTTAAAACAAACGAGCGGTTTTAACTCAGTCTGAGTTAATTTCCACTCCTTTCCGTGCCGAAAATGCACTTCTCCTATAGGAGTGAAAAAGTTTAGTTTAGTTTAGAAAAAGTTATGTTTTATTTCTTTTTCGGAAAAAGAAATAAAAGAAAACAATCTGCGTCCTACACTCTTAAAACGAGCGGTTTTAACGCAGTCTGAGTTAATTTTCACTCCTTTCCGGCGCCGAAAATGCACTTCTCCTATAGGAGTGAATTTCACTCTTGTTTTAAGAGTGTACTTCAGTATATATGTTTTTTAAAGTTTGGTTTATTTAGGGGCGCTATGGTGGTTTTTGCTGCACTGGTGATATGTCTAAAATCACCAGTGCCTGAACAAGATCCGGCCAGACTACTAAGATCTATACCAAAACTAGAAATTTGAACCCACAGCTAAAATAGCAGCAAAACCAGGAATGTTTGAAACTTTTTTTTATTATGCTTTTAATTAGGGTTGTTACATTAACAACTTGAAGGGTAGGAGTTATTTAAAATTGTTTTGTATAATAATATTTAAGTTTAGGTTTAGTTTGAATTATAGTCGCACTAGAGCTACACGAGGGCTATTGGCGACGGGGCGTCGTATTTTAGAACCACAATCAAGTGACGAGACGACACCTAAGTAGGCACCCAACGCAACCGTTAAGGGCGACATCGTACGCAGCGTTGGGACTTTTAAGGATATTTAACGTGCACTCCCTCTACACGGGGTATTATTCGTCGGACATTTTGGCTGCACGGGCTGTTTATAGGTCGGCGGTTATTTTGGCGATGCCCGAACCCGAACCTGGGACCTTTCGCATGCTAGGCGGATGCCTAACCGACTGGGCTCCCCAGCCCATAATAATAATATGGAAATAATATTTATTATGACACACTGCCTAACAGATTTTCACCCAATTATAAGACTGAGATAGGTACAAATTACAGCTCTGCAGTCCAGAGCTATAACCGTTACACTACGGGGGCGACAAATTGTAGTTTTAGAGTAAATTTGAATGATACAGGTATAGCATTTTAATATAGAAAAAATATTAAAATGTTTTTATAAAATAATCAAAACAATTATACTAACATAACTGAAGGGAAAAAAGTCAAAACAGTACATACACGAGTGAACGTTTTTGATATGTTGCAAAATATATAGGACGTAGTAGTACGTTACTTCCAATTAACAAAAAATATTTCATTAGCATATTGTAACTGTAAACAGATACCGTACCATGATAATTCAATTAACTGTAGAGAGTGAGATATGACAGCAGTTAGGCTAAACATTCCTTCAAAGAATATTTCATTATTTTAGAACTATATAGCGATTTAACAGTTGTTAGTATAAAATTAAACTTAAACGAGTCAATAATAAGTTCGCTAGTTATAGTTATAACATAATTTCTGACCTTAGTATAAAACTATTCACTTCATTTAAATTTTGGCTAATTGAACATCATATAGAGGATATGGTAAAATAATCCAGTTACTCAAAATTATCTGTCATACTATATTTTTAAAAAATATTTGAGTAAGTTAAGTAGAAATCTATGATAATTCCAGCATTAGTCGTTGTTGTAGTTGTTGTCGTGTCCATGATATGTGCAAAAACTAGATGGATCCGAAGCTGTCGTAGACAGCTTTCGCTATTTCTTCTGTATCTTCGGAGAGAATTAAAACTTCTGGGTCTTCAGAGCCAATCCCAGCATTAGTCGTAAAACAAAATAAAGATTGTTAGATTTATTTATAGATCTTATTTATAGGTTTGTTTTGCCGTTGATAGTTTCGATTTTGACTACGTCTGATAGTGTCGTTGCATTTGCAGTTTAATTTGCCAGTCACTCATGCATATACAAAAAAAAGACAAATATGTAAAAGAAAATCATCAACGTTAGAGGTCAATAGGCTTGTTTCAACACTTTGTCAAAGAAAACAACCAATGGAATCGCAGTTCCGAGCGCGTGACGTTATAAAAAACCAATGAGCTTGTTTCAACACTTTGTCAAAGAAAACAAAACCACCAATGAAATCGCATTATGGAGAGCGTGACATCAGAAGAAATATTCCCATTGATCATACAATTGATGCCAATTTATTCTAATAAAAAAAAGTGATGTAACATTAAATCAAAATATATTTTTTTTAATTCTAAAAAAACAAACACTTTAACTATTACAAACTTAAATACATTTTTCAAAAAAGCTTTCCGGTACTAAAGAGAGCTGTCATAACTACTGGTAACAGGATTTGCAATGAGATTAAAAATCCTCTTTTTTCACGTTTGGCAGATAGGATTTTTTTTACGTAAACACTAAAACTCGCAGAAAAATACCCATTTTGGTATAGAAATTGACTTAACGGAGGTCTGTTACAGTTTTTTTTAGATGGACACAGGGTCGGATTTCTAAATAGGCTAAGTAGGCTGTAGCCTAGAGCGGCGAATTTTTAGGGGCGGCAAATTTTACGCCAATTAAAGCGGCATTCGGTATAAAAAAATTATTATAAAGATACTAATATTTTTAAGAAAGAAAACAAATAATTTACATTAATGCGTAAACGTATATGTAGTATACTAATATTTAGTAGCAAACATGGCCATTTTAAGTGATCAGTTATCAGAAAATGAAAATATCTGATTTTCTAATTATATTGTTTTTCAAATAAGCATATTTTCCTTCTTTTATATTCGTTGTGATAATTTTAAACAGCACATACCACCCTATTTTACAGCTAACCAGCTATCTTTCCACCGAAGGGAGAGAATATTGTGACTGGGGCGGCAAATCGATCCTAGCCTACAGGCGGCAAAACTTTGAATCCGGCCCTGACGGACACACACATTACAACTTAAGTTAATTTTATTAATTAATAGTAAGTTATTGAGATGCAATAACTATCAATATGTAGCATCAAGTTTTTGTGTGAATCCAAATATCAATATCCCTTTAAGACCCTTTCAGATGGCGCCGATTTAAGGTTACGATACTAAATATTAATAAAATTAGTTTTATCGAAAAAGTTGCCTTTAACAGCATCAACTACGTCTCTTTTTATACAAATAAACGACTGATACAAGCCACCTGCGTAGGCATCAATATTTTTGAAGAGCTTGATAAATCTCTTTTATACCCGCACAATTGCGTAGCTCAGGTCGCAAAGAGATACCTGACTGCCAAAAGCTTACTACACCAGTTATCTACTGCTAAGTGGGACCGGAGCCCTCCATTGAAGCCCATGTTAAAATGACCTTTTTTTATGTACCTTTTTCTCAGAATCTATTTGATACATTTTAATGAAATTTTTACTAGTTATTAAATGGATATTCAACTATACTTTACTGGAGGCATTTTTAAAAATGTTGTTTAGTTTTTAAATTATAAATTTTTAAGTGAAACTACATATTTTTGACCTAAAAAACATCAATATTAAAAATAAAAAAAAGTAAGATAGTTATACTCAAATTCCTCAAGCGAATTTTAGAAACCAACTTCTTAAATACGTATAAAAAAATCCAGGTTGACACTTATAGTAGATTCGGAGAAAAAGGTACACGTACATTGAATAAGTTTTGAGATATAAGCGTTTAAAGTAAACAATAGTGGTTTCTTACCTATGAAACATAAGGGGATTTTACCCAAACAACATTTTTAAAAAAAATATTAAAAATACTTCTAGTACTTGCAACTTTTATTTTAAGATATCGTTGTAAAGCTAAGATTACATAGTTTCATAAACACTAAAAACATTAAAATGTAATTTTTGAAACTTTTCGGGGGGTCTGGTCCCCCCAGACTGATTTGAAACGAATACAAACACAAGAACTTTTGAACAAAGAAACGTTAAAACTGAAGGACAGCGCTCTAACTACTCAAACAAATTATTTTACCACTGAAAATGCAAACTTATAAAAAGCATTTTAATACCCAACTAAAAAATACTAAATTTTATACAACAATATGACCAAAATCTTTCTATTGCAAAATTCCTTTTACGTTGAGGCACGATAACAGATTTTTGTTTTAATAAAAAAAACATGTAAAATTTAACTATCTTTTACGGATATTGATATACTAAGTTTGTGCATTCGGAGTAATTTAGAACAGGTAGAATTTCATTAGACACGGGCCTATTTAAACAAATTCTCAACTTTATCTACACAGTCGTTTACGTAGTTGATTCATTGATTTCAAGCAAAATCGAACTTTACTTTTTAACCTTTTTTTTTTAATTGTAGAAGGTTAAAGGGTACCCACTCATGATTCTAGGAAAACAAAAAAAGTCCAACTTTGTAGAGGAGTGGAGGGTACTATGGAATAATCGAGGAATATGGAATACTGAAGTTTCAGCACTCTCTCGCGCAGACATTACGTGGAAATGCCGTGAAAGAGAGACCAAAGAAATCCCCCATGATGCAGTGAACAAAGAGTTAACTGCTTATTGCTGTCGATTACAGTCGCTGCAAAACAAAGTGTGTTTTCGAAAAGTGTTCAAACATTTTAATGTGCCAGCAATCAGGAGACTAATTTTGTTGTTAGTAATAATGTATACTAAAAGATTAGTAGTTTGTTGTTTCAAATTCAGTAATTATTAGAGTAGTAACTTCTGCAATTTAAAGTATTCTATTCAAATTAAATATTAAATTTCGAAATAGAATTTTATCTAAATTAAATGGAATTAAACGCACTGTTTGGTTACTTTTCCATTAAAAAAATTGAACTCTAAAATATCGAAGAACACTCTTATTTGATCTAATTACGAGGCTTTGAAAATTACGAGACATTGTAAAATTACGAGAACACAGTCTGTATTTTATAGACGTCTACAATTTTCATTTGAAAATGTGAAATGGAGATTATGTTTTTACTCGTTTTTGGAAGATGCCGATTTTGAAAGTGTGGTTTTTCCCTGGTCTGTCCGAAACCACTCTCATATCGAACTAACTCCTGAACACCTTCTAGAATGCATGGGACTCTCTAGAGAGGACCATATTGCAGTCCTCTTCTAGGCTTCGACTACCTTACAGTCAACGAAATCGTAGTCCGACTCCGTCAGACAAGGAGGATAAGCAACAACATCAACTCTAACATATATCTGTCTTTTCGAGGAAATCCTGCAAGAGCAAATGATCGAACTTTTTTAAGGTTTTGAAGTTATTGAATCAGGTTTTAAAGTTATTGAATCAGGTTTTAAAGTTATTTTATTATCGTGTAGGGTATATAATTATCGTTAAATATATTGACCGAGTGCGGTAATTGAAAGTCGTGTAGCACACCGTCTAGTTTTCATTTATATTTTTAAAAAAACTAAGTGATGATCTCTCAGTCGTAACCAGACACTTAATGATTTTAATTTCATTGTTATGTTAATTTTTTAAATAAATGCTGAACTCTTCCATGGGCTTGTTTAAACACTTTACCACAAAAAAACAAAACAACTAATGGCATCGTAGTTCGAATCGCGTGACCTTTTTTAAACCAATGAGCTGTTTCGACACTTTTTCAAAGAAAACGATACAACCAATGAAATCGCAGTTTAGAGAGCGTGACGTCATAAGAAATATTTCCATTACGCTGTTAAAAAAAATATTCGCCATGCTTTTTATCTTAGTTACCCCTTTGCACTCCGTTGTCGCCGCATTTGGGACACGCTTGTTTATGGGCGATTGCTTTGAAAAATACCACGCTTTGAGAAATTTTAAGCCTTAAGTTTCTTCTTTTAGTCTTAAATATAAGCTACAATATGCTTTATTACAATATATATAACAATAAATTGGTTTGTTTCATTGTAGCGACCGCATTTTTCTTAAACATTCATGGATGCACTTTTTACTAATATATCTCTGGAGTTACTGGTTCCTACTGTTGCTTATTAGGCTGGAGTGCAAAGGGTTAATCCAACTAATGCCCAGAAGTACAGAATACGTCTACCTTGTGAACAACACATCAAGACACGCTTTCCATATACGGAAGGACAGGACATGTGAACCTTCGCCAATCTTCCGCCAAGCCATTACAGGAAGCATTCACTCTTCAGTGATTGTTTTTTTTTTTTTTTGGCGCTTACTTGACATCTAAACTCTGGCCATGACCACGTGTCACATGTCAGTGGGCAGGGTTCGACACCAGAGACATTAAATAGAATGGACTGCGCATTGGCAAACCTAAAGGCGATCCCCTCATGGTCACGTGATGGGGTAAGATTTTACCTCATCACGTGATCGCGACCAGTTGGCGAGTTTTTTCAAAACGACTTGAACATATGAGGTCTGGCGACAATTGGCAGTTCTAACGAAACCGTAGCGATAAGTTGCCATATGTTGCAACCTTTCTCCTCTTGGCGATTTTTTATCTTTGGTACGTTTTTAGAAGCTGCTTGACTATTGAATGAGCAGTCCATTCTATTTATGTCTATGTTCGACACTCACGGTCGCTAGTCAGAAAATGCGACGGTTTTTTTTTTGATTTTGCGACAACATAATAAATGTAACCGCAGTTATCTCGCAACTACAGTTTTACAAAAAATCTTCAATACTAACTTTTTTTCTATCGTGGTTCCAAAAGAATCTCGCAAAAAATAATTATCTCAAAACTCAGAAAACTTCACCGATCCTAAATTGTCAACCCATTTCTGTGATCATGTAATCGCAAAAATTCAGCGGTCCTAAAATCGCAATATAAATTTCGAAACTTCGGCAAACTTCAGAAAATCTCCAAATTGCGGTGATTGTGAAATATAGACACTGCCTGACAAAAACTTAAAAATTTCGGACGACCGCAATATCCAGAAACTACGGCTGTAGAAAATTGTAATTTCTTAAGTTTTGGAACTCCAGTTATCCTAAAATGGCGAAACTCTTGCGATTCCATAAAATCGCGAAAGTGCATTTGCTCCTAGTTTTTTTTTTTAAGTTGGTCGCACAGACTACTCTTAAATTTCTTTATCAAATTTCGAACACTGCACGTGGCACCAGGGCCGGATTTAAAGATTTGCCGCTTGAAGGCTACGATTAAATTGCCGCCCCTGTCACATTATTTCCCCCTTCGTGGAAAGATAGCTGGTTAGCTGTAAAATAGGGTGGTATGTGCTGTTTAAAATTTGTTCATCCTCATAGGTTGGTGAAAGATTACTTTCAAAGAAACTAATTTTGGAATTCGATCAAGAACATGTTGTTCGAATATTTTATCGTTCAACTTCCAAATCCGGGGGGGGGAGAGGGTGCAATTGCTCTCGCAGCGGGTGCTATATGCTTGCTCCTAAATATTAGTACTATATATTATACGTTTAAGGTTTACTCATTAATGTATGTTGCGACGCCCACGCCATCTGTCAAGAGTTTTGTGTATTACAAGAGTTATGTATTGTATGCT